>JARYGA010001238.1:0-24996 GCA_030545235.1 Helianthus tuberosus
AACCAACCTTTTCTTCTCAGCCTCAGTCTTCTTCCGTCGATCTTCATCAGCTTCGGCTTTCCTACGCATCTCATCAGCCTTCCTTTTCTCTTCTTCAGACGCACTTTTCTCTGTCGCGCCAGCTTTCCCCTTCTCGACCTCGACAGCATGCTTGGCCTTATCAGACTCCACCGTTTTGAGGGGCTTACCAGTAACCTTCGGCCTCTTGTGCACCGGCTCTACCGAATCCAGGAATACCACACCCTTCTCTGGGGCCGTCTTCTTAACCTCTGCAAAAACAACGTGTCAAAAAGAGCGAAGGTAACAGAATAACGTAACTAAAGAACTAACCCGGAGAAACTTTGTAAAGCGAGCGCAAGTTGCTCCGCTTCCCAATCAAGGGAACCTCACCAGCTCCGGGCGCAGTTGAGACACCAGCTGTAGTTTCGCTTCTAACTCTTTTTCTGCTGATCAACTTTTCAGCAGCCTCCTCTTCTTCTTCCTCTTCCTCTTCCTCCTCATGCGAAACAGAGGAAGGAGTAGCGCCAGCGTCCGGGTTGCGAGAACCCGCGCTCCCTGAGCCACCAGTTCCAGTCTTTTTTCCGCCTGCGCGCGACAAACCTTCAAGTGAGTCACTAACAATCACGAAATCTCTCAAGTCACTCTGACGGAGGCGAAAAATACCTTTATCCACAGGACCAGTGGTTGCGCGACTACCCCCAGCACCCTTGCTGGTCACCTCAGCATCCTTCTTCTTCACTGGTTTTTTCTTCTTCTTCTCTTCTGGGTCAATACCCGAGTCGCGCAACACACCTGCAAAGACGTTAGACCACGAACTTAGCTCTCCGTTCGAAGACCCTACAGACTCCTCGCTGGAAAGATAGACAACCTCTTTCCCAGCAGAAGTCACAGAGCGCAAAGGACGAGGGTTCGGTATGTGCGCACCTTCGTTTGCAGTAGGCGGCGAGGCGAACGCATCAGCAACAGGATACATAAAGTTATCCTTTATTTGGTTATACCAATATTGTTCTCCGTCTTGAAGCGGGCGCACGCCCATCTTACCGGCAAAAGTGTCGAAGGCAGCTTGATACAAACGCGCCTCTACAAGATAAATCGTATAAAAAAACATGCAAGCTGCGAAAGAGCAATGAACATAAAGTTAATTACGAACCTCGGTCATCAATCATTAAGATAGGAACTTCCTTGCTATCAGGCAGCCACTGATCGCTCATCCGCGCCGCTACCAAGACATTCTCCCCAAACACTCGGTTTGGGGTGGCAGTAAGCTCCCGATACCAAACCTCAGTCTTGGGGATCGCCAAGTCTTCCTTCACGATCGCTTCAGTCCAAGCGCGAAACGTCATGGGTATCGGAATTACCTCCTCCCGAATATAGAAAAACTTTGGCTTCCAGTCATGGAAACTCTTGGGAGGGTTTAACAGTATCTTCTTCGCCGCGCCTCGGCTGGCGAAGGAATAAAAACCCATGTTCCTCTGAAGTTGGTAGAAAACCCGGAATTTATCGACAGTTGGCTCGATGCCATGAGCCCAGCACAGGAACTCGAAATGTCGAACCCGAACCATGCCGGGTGGGCTCATTTGAGATATATGGAACCCATAATACTGAAGAATAAGAGCCATGAAGTTCGTCGCCGGCAACCGGAAATTGCCCTGATGAAAGAAGTCTTCGAACAAAGTGATGTACCCCGGTGGTGCATCAGCGGCCGTCTGGTGCTGGTCGGGGTACCGGGCATCCCACTCCGGTGGGAACCGGAAACTACGTGAAAGCTGTTCAAAAAGCCCTAAATCCCACCGGAGAACAGGCACAGGACCTTCCTCTCCGAGATTATCTTCATGTTGTTCTTCAGCCATCGATAGATAGACAAAGGTCTTGAATATTCTGGAGACAAGCTTGATAATCTGCTACGATGTTCTTCAAGAACTTGAAGATCTGCTCTAACCGTGTTCTTCAAACTTTGAAGATTCAAAGAAGTTGAGAGGAGATAAAAGGAATAGTAGAAGAGATAAGTGATAAAACCTCACATCTCTTCGGATATATATACCCATCGCATTTAATGCGATGGGTTATCGTGCCGAGGTCGCCGCAAGCAAGGCCAACCAGAAAGCGCCACGTAAGGCGTGTTTCCCGGAGTGACAGTTACCACGCGCGCGTGGGCCTCACTCTCCGGACGAAAAGCTGAACCGTCAGCAACAAGTTGATGACAACCGTCAGGGGTCAACTCAGTCGTCACCAACCACGACTTTTGCACCAACCTGTCAGAAAATTCGAATTTCGAGGTTTTTCCCGCCCAAAATCATTAGAAACTTCATGTTCAAGCTAACAACAAAGCCAGCAACAAGCCTGGTAGCCGCGCCGTAGTAACCAACAACTTACACGCGCGCCGTCTACCAGAGCCAAAAGCATTATTCTACTTTATTTTCTTAAGTCCAGAGCTCCAACCACTTGCCTTGCGCATGGTGCAGCACTGGACTGGGGGGACTTGAAGGGGTATGGTCCCAAAAAGCTGCGCAACCCCCTGTAAGGTCGCGCGGGACCATACTCCTTACTCTACAATTTTCTTGATTGCCAACCTCGAGCGGGCTACAACATATCTGTGTAACGCGGCGCGAGGTCCACATAAGAGTAAACTCCAGTTAGCAACACTTAGCATTCTAAAAAGAACATCTGAAAGCCCATGCCTCGCGCATGATAATAACGTGCTCAACAAGAATCGTGCGTGACTACAGCGCAAGGCCTTTCCAGATAGTACACAAGGTACAAGTGGCAGAATAAAAGAGCCAATCAGGGTCCTTCTGTTCCTGCGCAATCGTGCTCCACGATCGTCTGACATGCAGGAGACAAAAAGTACTTAAGGACGCCTATGTGGCACCAATCACAGGGCAGAGACAACTGCCCCATGATCTCCACTTACCTGCTGATGGCAGAAGGGCGACCAGGCCGACAACAGTGACACGTGGCTCCAATCACGTTGCGCCAACTCCATAAAGCTCCTAGAAGCCGCTAACGGTCGATACCAGAGAGACAAGGAGCATATCCTCCTTGTTGTCGCCTTCCGGCCCAAGGCCCATCAGCCCACACCCTCTTACACCTCTCCGGCTATAAATAGAGACCTTCACTTCACAGGTTAATTCATTCCATTCCCTCTACTCTCACTTAATACTTAATTCTCTCCCAAAAGCAGTCGCTTATTCTCACGCCGGAGCCCGGTTAAGAGGGAAACCCCCACATTCCCCTCTTAACGAGTAACGATGTTTTGTTTTGCAGATAAACCACGGTCATTAGGAGCTCGGGAAATATCAAGAAGATTAACCATCATGGTAGAAACATAAACCAAACTGATTAGTCCCATAATTAGTTCCGTGTTTCTTCACTATTCAAAAAGGGGTAGCGGCGCAGCTTGTTGCACGTTTACCAACTATCTCAATGTAAACTATTATTTTATTGTAGTTATAAAAGTATAATTATTAATGACTGAATTAACAAATAATGGATCCATGAAAGTTTACGCTTAAAATGGTTTGATTAATGTCATTTTAAATAAATTTATAAACAAAAGCGGAACCACAGGGTGTGCAAGAGGGTTCATTGACCTTCCAGATCACCGAAACTAGTTGGATTTTCAAATATAAATTTTGAGTTTTTTCTTAATAAAAACATGAGTTAAACTCTCTAATTATAACCAATAAAGAAAAAAAACCTTATTGCGATTTCCATGCTAAAACGTTTTCATTTCACTATTGCTCATAAAACCTAGGTGATTAAGTTTGTAATTTATACAAAGTGCACCAAGTGAACAATGTATACCAACAATATGTGTAATTATATATTATATTATATTATATAAGATAACAATTGTACGTTGGATGAACAGTAACTTGATTCGTGCTTATTTTTATGTATGTGTTCAAATGGTTTACGTTTTGACGTAAATTTTGTTTGGAAACACGTCGAGTCAAATATAGTACGTTTTCATTAAACGCTATAAATTCGAGTCGCTTTACGTTTCGATACCACTGCAACGTGCCGTATCTATTTTCTTACATGCTTATTTTTTATGCATACGTCAGTATAAATTCAAGTTGGTTTATGATTCGACGTAATTTTTCTTCGAAAATATGTGTCAAATATAATTCGTTTTCCTTCTTATTTTTATGTACGTTTTCAGCTGATGGTCTACGTTTTAACGTAAATTACAATTAGAAAATTATGTGGATAGTGCTTTTATCCTATTGGTTTTTTTTCTGTCTTTCTTGATTTTCTTTTCGGGAATTTATTATTTTTATTTTTTAAATTTTCTATATGTTTAGTGTTTTAGTTTTAACTTACTTCTCTTTAAAGTTATATTTAAGATAACATTTACGTTTCCATTTACAATTTATTTAAAATCCTTCCATCTCGCTGTTCAATTTAAATTTATTTTTATGGTTTTCAGTCAATATAAAACTTGTGTCAATATTCTTTGGAGCATATTTCTTTTGATTGTTTATTGAACGAAAATGGATATCGACCGAAACCTCACAGCGTAGTGCGAGTAATGTTACTAGTTAACCCATATGTGTAAGATACTTATAGACAACATAAAGTGTTAGGCTTTTTGGGAGATAATGAGGTTCATGAGATGATTATGCTTTATATGCATTTCTGACTAAACATTGACCGCCACTTTTTACTTTTCGTTTCACGCGTTTCCCAATGTCAACGTCCATTTGAACACTATAATAATTCATAAAATATATAGAGCAAATGAGAGTCATTTACAAAGACAACTGATACATTACACAAATACGTAGATAATTGGAATTGAAATTCCCATACTTTACCTGTTTAATAAACAAATTGTATTTGGATTGATCTTTTAACAACTTTAATTAAATGGCTTATTTTTAATCCATCTATTAAACTTGTTTGACACATTTACAAGTTGATTACACCTTCTCTTTATAACGACACTTAATCCTAAACCAGGGGCGGATCTACCATGTAGCGGGGGGCAACGCCCGCTACGGCTTGGCGCGGAAAAATTTGAAAAAATTAATGTAAATTTTGGAAAAATTTGAGGTTTTTTCGATTTCGTTACGGCTTATTTATAAAACGTTACGGCTTGGCGGATTTTCTAGATCCGCCACTGTCCTAAACTACTCCTTTTAACCACCTATACCTATTGTTGAGTTAATTTTTAAAGGCTTATGGGTTTAAATATTTAGGTATTTAGGCTCATTGATGTCGTCATGGCGACATATAAGACTATCCGGCCGGCCTAACTTAATGTTTTATAATCCATGGTTAGTTTATTTGTGAACAAGTTACAAACTCTAATCTTGTTTTATATATACCTATGATGTAATTGTATTGTTTGAACACTTAATAAAAGATAAACCCTAGTTGTAACATGTGGACGTAGGTTGCCTTGACCGAACCATGTTATATTCTCATGATGTAATTGAGAAGTGTCGGAAGCCACCATAGAATGACATATAAAAAGTTACGGACGTATAAAAAGATACGGACGTTTAAAAATGAAGAGAAATTAACATGTGACTTGCACGCGCATGTTCCTTGACATATGAGAAACAAGTGCTGATTTTTTTCGCGGATGCATATTTCTCCTCACTTGGGCCCTTCTTGAACACATGTCATTCTATGGTGACTTCCGACACTTCTCACAATATACTTAATTTGTTGGTTGTAACGTTACGTATATAATTATGTGATCACGTGTTTCATCAATGTCTATGTCAATCTGTTGTGTTTCCCACTGCATCGTACGGGTACCCTCTAATGTGTGTATGCGTGTGTGTATATATATATATATATGTATATGTATATATTAATAGTTGGCTATTCTAAAAGGTTTGGTTTAGAAGCACACTTTAAAGCAAGTCATCGAAATTGGAAGGAAGAAAAGATGATGATCATAAAAAGTGCCTTTTGGCAACGCACGCTCTCCCTTCACTTCCCCTTTACGCTACTTTTTAGTAACTCGATTAACAAAAAAGTAAAGGTATTTAGTTTTATTTGATTGTTACTAATATTTAAAATTATATTATCTGTCATCACTATGAAGTGGGAAGTGATGTGGCCTTGTAATTCAAAAAGAATAATCAAACAATTAAAATCAAAAGATTTGTTCCTGATGTGTATTCACATTTAAGTATTTAACTAATAATATTGATTTGTTTTCATATAATCCAAAGTCACACATATGTTTTCTAAAGGCAACTTTTATAACCAAACTCATTCGGTTTGTAAAAAAATTAGCAGGAGAAGAAAAAATCAAACGTTACAAGGCCAAATGGATTTTTCATCCACTCGGTCCATACAATCTTTCATCCGTTTAAGCAATTAGAAAACCATAAATAGGATAACGAAACAATTGAATCAAATAAGTACTACTTCTTTGGATGTTTGGAGCCGAACACAACTTTCTTCCTAGATCTCCAGATAAACCACCATGAAGTGAACAGAACTGTTTCTAGCACCTTTTTCGTTTCTCTAAACAATATGGTCGGATCTAGCGAAGCAATCAGCTTTTGCGAGAATTTGAAAACTGGCATTTGCAAGTCAAGTCAACGACCTACACCATACCACACCTTGTAAGATTAAATACATTATGATATAATATTTAATCTATAGCCATTATAATCATTTACATTATATAGATCAAAATATATAATAACCTATTAAATAATTAGTTGGTAATTGTTGATGGACCATATTACCCTTATTAACTAATTAGGGTTTCCTCCTGGGTGCTTATATAAGGAGAATTATGTGGAGGTTAAAGGGTTACTCAGTTACACAATCATACACACCCCATAAGATCATAACATCATAATTCGACCTCCATCTCCTACAACCGAATCCCCTATTCGGTTTTCTTAGCCACCATCATCAGTTAGCATCCTAAGGAGGAACCAGACCAAGATGACAATCATGTCAAACCTTATTGCTGCGTCTCCATCTGGATTCTCTGCTAGCCTGTGCTGATGCAATCAAATGTATGTTCTATTGTTTTCCCTCATGTATAAACAGAACTGAACCAACATGTGGTATCAGAGCATATGTTGATTAGTCAGTTCTGTTTTCGTATCCATTATTCTGGGATTGAAATCTGGAAATCAGTTTTTTTTAAACTTAATAAAATCACAGCCTGTTTTCGAGTTCTTTAATGTCACCGAAATCACTGTTAATTCGGAAAGGGACGGTAAATCATGTAACTCGAAACCAATATGGGTATATTAATGTCCGAAATCTATATATAAAATCTTAAAATTCAGTTTTCGGAACCCAGAATTATGTTTAATGTTTTTTAGGGTTCATAATGTTCTTAGTGAAAATTCGAAATTTCCCTTATGTTTTGGAATGTGTTTTGAATTGTGGAATGTTTTTCCTAATTTGATCTAATTTTATCTAATAAAGTTTTCGAAATCTGTTAATGGGATATAAAGATTATGATTTACGAAATTTCTGATAAAATTAATTCAATGTTATAATAGGAAACTCTATCACAATTCTTAAATTTCGAATTTTCAGTTATGTTTCCACATTCACAGCTGTTAACAGGAAGTTTCGAGACCATCAGATTACGACTCGAGATCATCAGTCTCGACTCGAGACAACAAGGTCTCGACTCGAAATCATCAGGCCATTAAACCTTCACAACTCGAGACAGAGGTCTCGACTCGAGACCATTAGATCTCGACTCGAGACCATTAGATCAGGAATCGAGACCATTAGATCAGGAATCGAGACCATTAGATCATGAATCGAAGACCATTAGATCATGACTCGAGACAAAGGTCTCGACTCGAGACCATAAGGTCTCGACTCGAGACCATAAGGTCATAACTCGAGACAAAGGTCTCGACTCGAGACAACAAGGCTGTGACTCGAAACCTCATTATTTTAAGCTGTTTAATGTGAACTAAAAATGTTTGCTATTAAATAACTCGAAACCTCATTATTTTGCTATTAGATCATGAATCGAAGACCATTAGATCATGACTCGAGACAAAGGTCTCGACTCGAGACCATAAGGTCTCGACTTGAGACCATAAGGTCATAACTCGAGACAAAGTTCGATCTGCGCTAACGGGTGGTTTGCTATTAAATAATTGGTTTTTGTAAATATTTAGTTAATTAATAAGGATCAAATAATGTTTTACAAAACCAAAATAGCTTAACTTGAATGAGTTTTTGATGTATCATTTCTGGCCAAAGCTGACTTGATACATCTACTTATCGTTCAAGTATTACGAAAGCTATGTTAAGTATGCATCATAAGCATGAATGTCTTAATTTCTGGCCAAAGCTGATTTAATTCATTCATAGATGGCATACTTAACGAGTGCATAACTAAAGTGTTTGTCTCAATTTTTGGCCAAAGCTGATTTGTTACAACCACTTTGCACATATGCTTAAATGATTACACTTCTGGCCAAAGCTGTTTTGTCTTCGTTTAAGTAGAATTTTTAGCTAAGTCTATTATTTTGATGTTAGTAATAGACATATCACAACCTCTTCACACAATGATCCTTATATTAATGATCATTAATTAATTTTTTATGATCATTTCGTCTGCCTTATTCTTAGTACCCATAATTTTTACTCACTATAATTTTCTTCTATAAGTCTATATCTCATCCACTCTAATTCCTAAATCTAATATGTTTTGCTTAAAGTTTCTATAAGAATTAGCTCTTAAATTAAATCCTTGATTATCTCTTAAGACACGATAATTCTATTGCTCTCTTCTGATAAAGCACTACAGAAGAAAAGTAGAGCATGATGATTAGGATAAATCGAACATGATGTCTCTTATGATAATCAAGAATAAGTGCTGTCACTAAAAGGTTATTCCAGATTAAGTCTTTCCTAAGACAAATCTATAATTGTGGAATAATCACTAGAACTCCTAAGATGCATGCCTTCATTTAAATTATAAATTATAAAGCTAAGTGGTATATGTGAATACATAATAATGTACAATACCATGACCCATAAAGTTAAGGGCTTACGCATGGAAATAAGTACATTTTTCCAGTACATTACATACTAAGATTTTCACTAGTACAATGTGATGCCTTATAGATCAACTATTACACTCAAAAGTACCGAAGTATAACGAGTGTGTTGATAAGCAACATATGTACAAAGAAACAAATGTTTGAAGCTGGAAAATAAGTTGGTACTCACCTTAGAACCACTTAAACTTTAAAAGAGGATTGTTCTAAGGTCCATAGATAAAAATACAAGTACAAAATCCCAACTCTAAGGTTCTTCAAGGGAAAATCTCACTGCATAATTATGCCATTAGACTAGGCATAAGCAACGAGACTATCCATTATTCCAAAGAACAGTTGGATAAGTTAATTAGGTAGTCACTTACTAATGATATTTAAGTCTGTTAATTTTTTAATATTCCAATTAACACATGATTAGTTGACTCTAGTTCCATACGCTTCCTTACCAGAACTCGACAAATAACTAACATGAGAGTTAGTGACAAAATTAGATGTTAAGGCTATAAGAACCATAATAAGCAATCTTTTAACAAAGCTTTTCGATACCTTACATATTCTGAAGATTAATCAGAATACAGTATCATTACTTAGGCTATGTCATGAAGGTTGTGAGGTTTGCATAGTCAACATAAAGTCACACTTATCTTAAACTCTCATCTTATTTGTTCTAAATATCTGGATTGAAACATTACTATGATGAAACTAGATGATACCTTACATTTTTCACAACTTTTATCATCATGAAAATGAGAATTTGACAAAAGGAAAATGAGACTTATAAATTTCATCCATTATAACTGAAATTCATGAGAAATCATGGCATGGTTAATGAGGATGATTATTCATCTAATCTCATTTTAAGTGATTTTAAATCATGACGTTATAGCCCTAATTATTACTTGGCTTAAGGAATAAGTATGGGTCCATCATAAGTCATTCATTGACATTCGTGGAACTTATTCCAAATGGAATATTCAGACATAATTCATTTATCATTTAAAAGGCTATCAATTTGTATCTAAATTTTGTCGCATATGGCTTACGATCTTAGAAGAAATCTATTCATATATATATACTTAATAAGATTTCTATTAGATATGTCCCTAAAGTTTCTTATGATATCTGGACATTAAAGAAATCAACTAAAGTCTAACGTATATGTGATAGGTTCCCACGTCACGTACCTCATTGAAACTTCTCTTGTAGCATTTCTAGATATATCAAAGATCAGTGGGAGCATTAAGTGTCTTAATAATAACTTGCAATAGTTGCAAGAGGTGGGGGAGTGAAAATTTTACATTACCTAAATTTGCACCTCTTGTACAAGACACCGCTCCATCACGACACTGTTCTATCATAACTTGTCTCCTTAAAAATCTAATGCTACTCTTACAAAAGTTTCATTGTTGCTTAATTGTGGGCACACTTAGATTTCTTACCTAAACTAACATAATCCTCAACAAGAGAAACTACAACGACTGACGTCATTAACTTGTTTCTCTATTAGAATTAGTAGGTCGTTAAGTATTGACCCTAAGCATGCTGAGTTCCTAAAGATTCCTAAGGTTAGTGGGAGCAGTCAAAGTCCTTATCATGATTTACAAGGAATACAAGAGGCGGGGGGAAGAGTGTCATTAAATTTCACTCTGAATTTAACTCCGATTACACCTCTTGTACACCATACTGCACCAACTCTTACAAACTTAGAATCCTGAAAATGATAGCAACCTAACCAAGAGCTAATCCATAAAACTGAAACTTCTAATCAACCCAATAATCAACTCAGGAGGTCATCTAGGTTTAAAGGCCTACTAACTTTGATGATTACATAACCTCCCTAATTGAAGTTGAAACGGATTTTGGAAATGTTTACTATCTCTTCAAATTAAGCCATTAGTGTCAATTAATCTTCTAAATGGAATAAAACTGTTTTCTAATAAAACTGATTTTATGTGTTCGTATAACGTTTGGGATTTGATTGAATTACCTAAGAGTATTCATAACTAAACCAAATCCTAATATAAACGTTAAGACACTAAGAAACATGATTAATTGTCAAAGGTTATACTTAGGAAGAGATAAATTATCAAAGTTTTCTTTGAGGATCATCACTGTTCTAGTAGCTTATAATAGTTTAAGGCTACATTAGATGAACATTAAAAACAATTTTCCATAACAAACTGGCTGACACATTTACATGTTCATAAGACAACCTGAAAGTTCTAAACTTATGGTTAAAGAACAGTTTGTTTATAAGTCAATAAAATCCATGTATGGGTTAATGCAAACATTATAATGTGATGAAAAGCTAACGTAATTATTTTCATCAAGAATCAAGTGGATTAATGTACCTACCTCAAAATGAGTGGGAGCAACTAAGATAAACTTGTCTATATAGATGATATTCTTTTGACAAGTATATGTTACATAAGTCAAAGCATTGTTAACACAAACTTTGATATAATAAATCTCAGAGATATCTCTTACGTGATTGATATCATAACATACTGAGATAGACCCAATGGGATATTAGTTCTGTTCCATAAGTTTAACATTAAATGGGTCCTTACATATGTAACAATCAATATTGCTCTCCTTCAGAGGATAATAGGATAAATGAGATTATTTTTACGCTTCATTAATTGGAAGCCTTATGTAAGTTTAAGTCTACACTCGTTTAGATATTACTCACATTGCAACACACTAGATATGTCTAGATTAATGTGAAGCATTTAAAAGAGTATTACAATATCTTTAAGAGAAACGAGAGACTACAATTTAAAGAAGAAGTGAGAATTAAAACCGATTATTACGTTAACTTTGTAATGTTCAAAGATAACAAAATGTAATTTTGGGTATATCTTTATGTTAGCAGACAAAACCTATCTCATGGAGAAGTCATAATAAACTGATAATAACAACCTAAGTTATAACGACATAATATAGTCACTAAATGTTGTTGAAAATTTATCAGTGGACTCATAAGTTTATCAACTCCATATAATTAATGTTTTGAAGACTTAGTGTGATAAAGTCAGCTACTATGACTCCTTGAACAGTAACAGTTCAAGAGGTGCTGCATTAAGTTTCGATACACAAATAATTATTCGTTTATGAACGAATTGAGGAAACTAAGTTTTGTATCGAATACATTCATGATATGCTTAAGGATCCTATAACTGAAGGGCTATTACCCATAAGTCTTATTAAGAGAGCTCAGAGACGGGTATTAATTGATGGCTATGCGCAACTGCATATCGTACTATGAATGACTAAGTATTAGTTAATTTTCCTCATCAGTTTGATTTTGTATGTCTCTAAGAATATGTCAAGCTAGCATAATGGCATATAGACAAATATAGTTACAAATCAAACAAAGGGCTTATGCGTATTTTGATCATAACGATTAGGTTTTAAATTAAGGCTATAGTATGATTAATGGGGGTCCTGAGTCGCATAATGATTCAACGGCTGTATTTTTCTGCTATAGTACTTGTTTAAGGCTAAAATGAGTGTTAACTCCTGATCAGGCTTATCTAATACTCATAGTAAATGATTACTCGGCTAAGTGGGAGAATGTAAGATTAAATACATTATGATATAATATTTAATCTATAGCCATTATAATCATTTACATTATATAGATCAAAATATATAATAACCTATTAAATAATTAGTTGGTAATTGTTGATGGACCATATTACCCTTATTAACTAATTAGGGTTTCCTCCTGGGTGCTTATATAAGGAGAATTATGTGGAGGTTAAAGGGTTACTCAGTTACACAATCATACACACCCCATAAGATCATAACATCATAATTCGACCTCCATCTCCTACAACCGAATCCCCTATTCGGTTTTCTTAGCCACCATCATCAGTTAGCATCCTAAGGAGGAACCAGACCAAGATGACAATCATGTCAAACCTTATTGCTGCGTCTCCATCTGGATTCTCTGCTAGCCTGTGCTGATGCAATCAAAGGTATGTTTTATTGTTTTCCCTCATGTATAAACAGAACTGAACCAACACACCTTAGAGGCCAGAACACAATCACACTCATGTTATTCAATCCTTCTTTTACTCATCAACGACCTTAACTCTCCAGCTATAAGTGATTATTGTTTTCTTATAAGGCTTTGTTAGGAAGAACCCGTTTTTTCCTTATTACATATTACACATTGATAAATGATGCAATGAATCACTAGTGAATACATGTACTTACGGGTAGGTATACTTATTTATTTGGCATATACATTTTATTCGTTTGTGGATACGTTATTTGTGGATTTTTAGGACATTTTAGAGCATTCACAATCAAGACCTTAAAATTATGTTAGAGAGTTTGGTTATATTATAAGAAATGGTTGTTAGTGTTTTTAAGTGATTGTGAGTGGATGAGCAAGAAAATATATAAGAATTTTAATATTTATCTGTAAATATATGGGAAAAAAATATATAGAGAGAGAAAACTTTATATTTTTTTTATATTTTTAGAAATGGTTGTTAGTAAAGGATAGAGAAAAGATAATGATAAAGGTATAAAAATATTATTTAATTGAAAAAGAAAGAGAAATAGTAGTTGTTTTTAGTGTAAATATATAGATACGGATAAAGAATTCATTGTGAATGCTCTATTAACCAGTGAAAACATTAATTTAGTAGTAAATAAAAAGGATATTAGATTTAAATAACCCTAACTTTCACCAATTATCCGATAACGCTCCCAACTTTCAATTTGTGCTCCCAACTTTCAACTTATTATCCTCAGGCACTCCCAAACTAACTGAACAATAACCCAGTTAGTTTTTTTTTACTGATGTGACACTTGTTGGTGACGTGGCATCTCAATTAGCTTTTGATGACGTGACAGCTGACGTAGCGTTTGACGTGGCTTTTTTATGACATGACAACTGATGTGGCACTGGTTTGATGATGTGGCAGCCAATGTCAGCAAAGCGGGTTAGTGTTGGGTTAGTTTGGGAGTGTTGTAAGAAAATAAGTTGAAAGTTAGAAGTGATGTGGTACAAATCAAAAGTTGTAAGTGTTATCGACCAACCGGTGAAAGTTAAAGTTATTTAAATCCAATATTCTTAAATAAAATATTCTTAAACGTTTAATTCAATGGAACTAACATTATCTTTGGACCGTTAGACCATGCGTAGTGGGCATGATTCACCCTTGGGCGTTTTTCGCCATGTGACAGCCCAATCAGCGATGAGGCATTATTGAACGTTTTCTAAAATGGGTGTAGTGGGGATGTGGACATTGTGGGGCATTATGTTTGTAATAAAATTAAATAAAAAAAACATCAAAAAAATTTGATTGGTTTTACAAAAATGGAAATGAATCTGATTGGTCAAACCCTTGCCCCTTTAGTGTTATTTAAAACACGCCAGACCAAAACAACTGGCCAAACACGCCCACGGGGGCGGAGGGGAGGGTGCTTTCGGGCGTTTTCGGGCGGTATTCGGGGCAAAAAACGCCCCACTACGTTCGGTGTTAGGAACTTTTTTGCAATCACTATCATAAGATATGTTAATATACAACTTTTGTATATAAGTATATCATTATATAACTTAATATAATTAAAACCATATTATTATGTGATGCAAGATTATTGCAATGTCAAACACAAGCCATTTAGATTGAAAACAAAAAGAAAAAAAAAGGATGTAGATCATGGAAATTTTTGTACGCATCAAATGGACAAGTGTATGTGTGGTCCATAGACACGATAATTTGGGGATGAAACAAAGGGTATACATCAAGAATTTAAGAGGAACATACTTGGTCAAAATCTTTAAGTATGCCTAGAGGAATAAAATAACCAAGCAAGTTGAAAAGTTCTTTAGAATTGATAGGTTATACAAGATAACTATCATTCTTGAGGCACTTTAAAACATCAAATAACATCTCGATTCCATATGGCAAAAGTCAGTTTTTGTTGTCATTTTTTAACGGTCTCAACAATTTAATTAACAATTCTTTTGCTTTATACATATCTTGTATAACATGTATACATAGTTTTGGTTATCTATTTTTTAGGGTTATTAGATTTTATCATCCCAACTATTGGCTATTGGTCGCTGCCACCCCCAAATATCACTTTAACGCCCGTCACCCCCAACTTAACACTTAGTGTGTTCTGTCACATAGTCGTTAACTGATCACTAACTTTTGATCCTGTTACTATACTTTTGGGGGTGTCATAGGGAGGTTTTAGGGATCTTAGGACACCCCAAAAGTATAGTAACATGATCAAAAGTTAGTGATCAGTAAACGACTTGGTTGACAGAACAAACTAAATGTTAAGTTGGGAGTGGTGGGCGTCAAAGTGATAATTGGGGGTGGCAACGGCCAATAACTAATAGTTAGGGGTGATAAAATCCAATAACCTTTTTTATGTTATTATTATAGTCACAAGAGACGATGTAGGTTTTTTTTCCCTATCTAAACCATCAGATTGGCTCCATTAGTAAAGCTTTATTGTGCTTATGGGCTTCAAAACATAGAATTTTAATCATTACATGTGCAATATGAGGGGGTTATTCAATGACCTAAACTCATATGTGACCATAACATATGAATACATTTATGTTTTAGTATTTGATATATATACACACACTAGGGTGAGCATGAATTACTTCTATTGTAGGTCAAAATCAAAAATATAACTCATATCTTACTTATTAGATTTTCATAATTGATAGGTTTTAGTTAATGGCGAAGCTTGAACGAAAATCAGTGGAGTCAGACTCTCAAAATCTAAATTGGTGGGAGCCGGACGGTTAACAATTCAATATTTTACACTACAAATAAATAAAAAATTTTCAATAAAACTGACACTATAAACGAAAATTTTTTTTGGTGGGGGCCAGGGCACCCCCCGCCCCAATAAAGCTTCGCCAATGGTTTTAGTTACTTTGGTTGTTGGAAAAAAGTTTATTCAGTTATCAACGGTTATTGGAATGTATTCCCTAGTGAATCTTCTACAACAATACATAATCAATGTCACAACCGAGTCTTGACTAGTATAGGAAATAAATAAAAAACATGATGTTACATCAAAATTATTTAATTATATGAAGTTGATAAAGTGTAATGTGGAGAGATTAGAGTCTTAATTCCTATTTAAGATACAAAGATTAGTCATTATTCATTAAGGTCTGGTTCATTGAATAGAAAAGCGGACAGTATACAAAACATAAGACCCCTCAAACTCTCATTCCAGATGCGCTGGCCGTTCAACAATCTATTTCAATTGTGTAAGAGAATGAATGTCAACCATAACCATATAGAGTATCAATTACAAATCTTAAAAAACGAACTAGGTCATATTATACGAAATTTTACACGAATAAATTTTCATTCAGGATCAAAAGGTAGATAGAAGTGATTTCACCCTAAGTATTAAATCATATGAATTTAAAATGTGACTTAATGATAATAAAGTGTTTATATGAATTTAAAATGTGATTTAATGATAATAAAGTGTTTATTTTCTTATTTGTAAAGATAGAAATGATTAGTATAAAGGTTGGATGAATGATAAAATGAGGGGTGTGAAATGAAAATACAGGAGTCAGAGAGAGAGATTCATTCTCAGCTTTTGGCAATAAATGTGTCCGCCATCTGCCATGTTGTACTTTATGGTGTTTGAGTTGTTCCATTGACTTTTAAAATGACAATTATACCACTGCCTTCTATGTATAAATGTCAAAAATACACCAAGGGAACAATAAAGTACAAAAATAATTTAGGGACAGATGGTTACCACAATAATGTATATTGGGTCCTTTTTATTTTAAAGATGTATGTATTATTTTATTTTGATACTTTATCAGTCATCTTAAGTAACTTCAAAAGATATTCAAAATACAAAGTCAAATTGTATACTAATAATAAATCAACTGAATGAACAGTGTTTTTTACCTTTTTTTTATATATGTTATTTAGTGGTTTTTTACATGTGTTATGTCGTTAATCTTTTTTATATGTGTTATTTAGTTGTTTTTTACATGTGTTATGTGGTTCTTTTATATATCTTAGACCGTGGTGTATGGTGGGGCGTGAGTTGGGGGCATGGTGCGACACGTGGAGCATAGGGCACCCAACACCAAAAGCCAATTCCAAAGGGGTATGGTGGACTAATAATAAATCAACTGAATGAACAGTGTTTTTTACCTTTTTTTTATATATGTTATTTAGTGGTTTTTTACATGTGTTATGTCGTTAATCTTTTTTATATGTGTTATTTAGTTGTTTTTTACATGTGTTATGTGGTTCTTTTATATATCTTAGACCGTGGTGTATGGTGGGGCGTGAGTTGGGGGCATGGTGCGACACGTGGAGCATAGGGCACCCAACACCAAAAGCCAATTCCAAAGGGGTATGGTGGAGCGTGACTGAGGTGGCGTGAAAAAAAAAACAATTTCAAAGGGCTAGTACTCTTGGCCAACGAGGTTCCGTCATGTCATGTTCGTAGCCCCGCCTAACGCCCAGGCTGAAACCCCCGCCCAAGGGGCCATGCCGAAACCCAAGCCCACCCGGGGTGGCGACGTGGGCGTTTGTACCCAACCCACGCCCCATACCCATAGTCTTATGTAACTTGCGTTTGTTTTTTATCAATGCAATTCATGTGTCAGTATTTTTTGATCATATCAAGATTTTTTTTCTCTATGGGTTGCTGTAATGAGTGTAGGTGACGTAACAAAGCAAACCGATACCGATCAAATTCCCGCTGTGTTGGTATATTTTTAGTCATATACTAATAATAAAGAATAATAAATCAACTGAATGAACAGTGTTTTTTACCTTTTTTTTTATATGTGTTATTTAGTGGTTTTTTACATGTGTTATGTCGTTAATCTTTTTTATATGTGTTATTTAGTAGTTTTTTACATGTGTTATGTGGTTCTTTTATATATCTTAGACCGTGGTGTATGGTGGGGCGTGAGTTGGGGGCATGGTGCGACACGTGGAGCATGGGGCACCCAATACCAAAAGCCAATTCCAAAGGGGTATGGTGGAGCGTGACTGAGGTGGCGTGGAAAAAAACAATTTCAAAGGGCTATTACCCTTGGCCAACGAGGTTCCGTCATGTCATGTTCGTAGCCCCGCCTAACGCCCAGGCTGAAACCCCCGCCCAAGGGGCCATGCCGAAACCCAAGCCCACCCGGGGTGGCGACGTGGGCGTTTGTACCCAACCCACGCCCCAACCCCCGCCCCATACCCATAGTCTTATGTAACTTGCGTTTGTTTTTTATCGATGCAATTCATGTGTCAGTATTTTTTGATCATATCAAGATTTTTTTTCTCTATGGGTTGCTGTAATGAGTGTAGGTGACGTAACAAAGTAAACCGATACCGATCAAATTCCCGATGTGTTGGTATATTTTTAGTCATATCATGATTTTTTTCTATTGGTTGCTATAACGAGTGTCAGTACCGTAATTAAACGAACTGATACCCACCCACCGCGCAACGCGCGGATTTAATAACACTAGTTAGTTTAATATATTACATGCATATGTAGGGGTTAGTTAACGTACACTGTTCCTTAACATATAATATGTACGCTGGAAAATTACCCACGTTATAAAACTCAAAAACCCTAATCATGCATGTTGAAAACCATAATCATGTATGTTGAAACTCATAATCACGCATGAACATAATCACGCATGTACAAAATCAGAAATCACGCATTGGGCAAAAACCCTAATCACGCATGTTATAAAACTAATCACGCACAGGGGCGCAAGATAAGTGGGGCGGGAGGCCCCCCCCCCCCCCCCGAATTTTTCGCTCAGTAGTGTTATATATGTAGTTTTCGTATAGAAAGTTTTGGGTATATATGTTTTTGCCCCCCCCCCCCCCCCCCCCCCCCCCCCCCCCCGGTTCTATAGAAATTTTTTGGTATATACGTTTTCGCCCCCTGTTTTCGAGGGCAAGCTTCGCCACTGATCACGCATGTTATATTTCCCCATCGTACGTTAACCCAGATTGTACAATACACTTTCTCTATATATCTATATATTGAGCGTTTAATATAGAACCAAGATTAACTATAAGACTGTGATAACTGCATAAAACTCTTACTTATTTGTTTTCTTTCTCCTACTAGATTATAAAAGCATCATATCACATACAACTGTATTATAGATTCTTAATTTTCAGTTTAAAAACGGTTTTGTATCCAACACACAAGGAAACTTAGTTTTAAATTTCCTAGTCAATGGAGGAACAATTCAAAAGCTAAATTTAATGTGCAACAAGTGTATGACGCAACTGTAAGGAAAGTGACAAGTAGTAAACTCCGCGTGAAAATAATGGGATGTAAATTTGTGTTGAAAGTTTGAACAAAAAGTCAATGACTAGCAAGTTTGACTTTCAATATTTACGAACAAGTGGACAACAACATTTCCATTGTGAACGAAAAATACCTGTAACGTTTCAACTTTTAGTTAACCTTTGATAAGATAGTGTTTGAATTTTGAGGTCTATTTTTCTTGATTCTTCAAGCAAATTGAGGGTTATTTTCTGGAATATACCCCACCATGCAATGATAATGGAAGAACCATGCATGATTCAAATATACCCCTTTGGAGCATGTTATTAAGGTCAAACTTTGAAGCAAAGGATAAACACAAAATGACTCAACACCCCCCCCCCCCCCCCCTCCCTACCCACCCCACCCCCACCTTTTGGAAGAACGGTTTGCTAACTAAGGTTCTTCATGAACTCAAAAGCAAGTAACCTTTAAACCAACCATCCCCTTTTTACAATGTGAAAGCTACAAAAGAAAATAAAAGTGGCTTTACTTTTTGGTGGAAAGATACATTTAAGGAAAATGAGGTTTATATAGTCTATACTTGTTCACAATTGTTTGGTACACAAGTCCTTTTTAAACAATTTTCTTTTAAATAATTGTAATATAAATATTGTTGAAAACTCCATCTATACATATATATATTTTTGTAAATTAAACTTCATAAAAACGCAACACCAACCTCAAATCGAGGAGGCCACAAACACAAAACCTAAAAATTAACACCATTCTTCCCACGATATGGTTTTGTTTTTAGATCTACATTTGAACCTTAAATACCCGACCGACTTAACCTCACCTAATATATCTTCGATCTTTATACTCTTGTTATTAAATATTGACTCCGTTTCTAGCCCTCCAAATGCTCCAACAACTGATCCTGAAGATACCTTTTAGAGCTTCCTTTTGAAGACCTTTTAAACCAACATGCTCGTGAATCTCCAGAAGGTCTCTAAACAAAAATAAAAATAATTGTTCTAATGTAGAGTTAGCAAAACAAATCATTTTCGCTAGATTAAATACTCCTGAAGATACCTTTTAGAGCTTCCTTTTGAAGACCTTTTAAACCAACATGCTCGTGAATCTCCAGAAGGTCTCTAAACAAAAATAAAAATAATTGTTCTAATGTAGAGTTAGCAAAACAAATCATTTTCGCTAGATTAATAACTCCTGAAGATACCTTTTAGAGCTTCCTTTTGAAGACCTTTTAAACCAACATGCTCGTGAATCTCCAGAAGGTCTCTAAACAAAAATAAAAATAATTGTTCTAATGTAGAGTTAGCAAAACAAATCATTTTCGCTAGATTAATAACTATTTTTGTATGTGAGACATAATTAATAATGTATAGTTTTGTGTTGTTAATGATAAGAAATGAAACTTGAAAGAAGTAATTTTTTCAAATGGAACCTGAAAGATGTAAATGAGTAGATGAGTAAATAGTTTCTCATGTATGTAGGACTGCTCAAATAGTTCACGACTCGTAACTCACAAAACCAATAAAGTTTGTTCTTCGGTTTGTAAGCGAAAACATACCATACCATACCTTGTTCTACTTACAAAAATTTAACCCGGTAAACTCGATTACTTTATGTTGAACATGAGGGCTAAATTTAATCCCATCAAATATCATCTATTTATTTCTTGATAACGAATCGGTTGACATTTGTTACGAAAATGACCATCAAATTTGTAATAACAAGTTGTGATAATAGTCCTTATCTACAATCTCCACCTTGCTAATAGAGTTTGCCCTATGGTGCACGTAACACTATTTGGCCAGTTTAGTTGTTTAGTCGGCATCAACCTCATTTTCACTTAATAATAAACGTCTTATTTTGTATCAAAATATGTAAATATAAAGGTAAAATGATACCAAGAATGAGACTACTATGACGAGGGAACGCACCACTAGCTTTCATATATACTTAATTGTGGGGTGTTTTTAGTAAACGATTGGGTGAGACATGCTAAACTTCCACCTCATATATATTTTTTTTCATGAAAACTAGAATTTTACGTCTACGAACATCTCTAATGCATCTAGTTTCAAACATATTCAAGCGTGTTACATTAACTACAATATTAAATTTTCACCATACAGGGTTGTCACCGAGATTTCGGATGCATGTGACGAGTAATACAGACCCTTAAAATAGAAACTTATATATATAAATAAAACTCACTAGCTTGGGCTCGGCTTGAAGTCTACCCGATTCGAACCTTGTACCGACGGGATTACTTAAAACCTAAAAGTAAAAGTAATATAGATATATGTATAAAGTTTTTAAAAAATGAGGCCCTATAAGAGGGAGGAAAAGTGAAAAAAAAAACGTGGAGTTGTCAAGTTTTGAATTAAGAAACTACTCATCTGTGTAATAAAAAGGGTCAAACCCATTATTCTATACTACTTTTATGACTAACTATCGGATATAGGGGCTGTTTGGTAGCCTCTGAATGGTCATTAAGAGGCTACCTCTTAATGGAACCATTAAGAATTTTAGCAATGAGAAGGTAGAAGAATGTGACATGTGATGATTTACCATTCAGAGGTTACCTCTTAACCATTCAGACTTGAGGTTACCTCTTATTCTTTCAGAGGTTTTAAACCATTAAGAGGTAGCATCTGAATGATCATTAAGAGGCTACCAAACAGCCCCATAGTAATTAAAAAAATGTATATATAAAACGAGGAAAAAAACTTTGGCCCCTCAAAATGTTGGGTCTTGTGTGGTTGCCTACATGACATTCTCTGGGCCGGCCCTGCCACCCATATATCAAACACACCAATTTGGATAATATATAATGTTTGTGTTTAGAGGGCCTCATCAGCGACCTGTTGCTTGCGTTTGGAATTTTGGACGAGAAACCTGATGCTCTAGTGTCATCATCCAAAACCGACGCCAAATACACACCATGTACCCAATGGAGCAGCTCTAAGCTTAAGATCGTATCACGTTCTTCGTATAGATATATACAAAAACACATACGCACACATAGAGAAAGAGAAACAATTAGTACAAAACCAATTTTAAGTAGAGAATTGTGATAACCACAAAAATACTTGTATTTGCTAATTTAAATATTATATATAAGTTGGTTAGGTAATCGTCTAAGCACTCAGTTTCACTCCCCAGTACATCTAATTACTCAAATACTAAATACAATTGCTTATTACGATACTCGCGGTTCTTTACTTACAAATGGTTATGTACTAATCATGCACGCGTAAACACACATTCATACATTATATGTGTGTGTGTCAAAACCACACGTTGGCCTATTGTATAATACGAAGGACGTTAAATTTTAAAATAATTTAAACAAGGAAGCAAGAGGAGCCTAAACCCTAACAACACTTAAGCGATCGAGACCTCTGATTTAGGTACATATACATCAACTCATCAGTAATTTTTTTTGAATGACTAAACTTGCACACCATGGGGATAGAACCCCTGATCTCTCCTATCCTAAGTTTTATCTAAACTCACCAACACCACTGGACTATTCCCAAATAAATAACTCATCAATAAATGAGATATAATTCTACAAATGATCATTCAATACATAACCAACTTGAATTAGAACATGAAAAAAAAAACCATATAATAAATACACGTTCATATTTATATTAGTTATGATTATTAACCGGGTAATCCTATTTCCTTCTCTCTCTTGTACAAATGATTATTATCCTTACAACTTTATTTTTATTGCCAATGAGGTGGTGGTGGAGTGGTAAGGAAGAGTCTTGGTGTTCTAAGGGACCCAGGTTCGATTCCTACCCTCCCCATTATTTTCTGCGGCACCTGTTGATGATGGGAGACTAAGCGAATAGGTGGAGATCGCTAGTTCGATCCTTGAACTGAGCGGGTTTTACCTCACCGCACTGTCGTGCCTTCGGGCGAGTGTTCACGGACTTCTACCCTAGGTGAGGGTTTTCCCCGGTTCGGAGGCGAGTGTATCCCGATGTGGTGAATTTCGCCAGTAGCCCGTTTGAAGGATTCGTTGGCCGTTAAAAAAAAAAAAAAAGAAATTACTTTTATTACCCACAGATGAAAATATAAAGACGAAAAAAAATATTATAATATATAGTTACATATTTATGATGGTTTAGGAAAGCTACATTTGAGTTTCTCCACTAAGCAATATGTGGAATTATGGTCTCTATTTTGAAATTGATTTTTCCATGCTTTACACACAAGCATGCAAGTGCAAAAGTCTCAAAAGAATCAACCTGCCCTTTTGGATAGTTTTGCAAAAGGATAACCTTATTTTAGGCTACTTTAATTGTTGGTCAAGTTTATAAGTTATTAAATCATAAAGTTAGGGTTTAATATGTGTTTTCAAAAGTTGAGACCAATCTTTTGAAGTACAATCAAATTCTTTGGTGGATGAGGCCTACAACACCTCAATTAATTTAATTAAACAAGTTGCAACATGGTAGAATAATAATAATGCTATAATAGTCAATTAGCATTAATTGATGTTTTGAATATAATGTTTGATTGAACTTAATTGACTTCTGTTTATCAATTTTTTTCTATAAAATGGTTAACAATAATCTATATAAAAATTGTAACCCATGGCATTATAGCCTAGTGGTATCTTGGGGGTGGGATAAGGCTTATCACCATTAGGTCATGGTTCCCACAAAGGGGATTTTCCCATATTTATTGGGTTTCCTCCTGAATTGGTGTATAGGCATTATTGCCTAGTGGAGATGGATATGACCTGGTGGTTCTGCTGGTGGCACGATGATACTCCAGTGGTCCGTCAGTGATCCAAATTTGCCGTTCAAAAAAAATATAAAAATTGTAACACTTTATTCGACAATTTGTTATTTTTAAAATACATATATCTAAAAAATAACAAATTGCATCTTTGATTTATCAAAAGGGCGAATTGCTAAAAGTGGTTACATAATTGCAAAAAATAAAACATAGAAGTTTCTTCTTTATCTAAGGTGATATAACAAAATAAACGAGGTGACAAAAAAGACATACGTTTGATACTAGGAAGAATGTGTGTTCGTTTTTATGATTCTTTTTTCCAGAAGCTAGCACAGCAGGAACACCCCCTTTCACCTTCATCAGTTGTTCATAATCCGTCTTCCCTGCCCCACGTTCAAAAGCGTAAAATGAAGACGACGAAGAAGACATGTTCATCTATCATCATTGATACATCGTAAGACAAAGAAACATAAGCTTGTTACTGTTACCCTTAAAAAAGACGGTTTTTTTTCTGTAAATATTACACTTTCAATTTTTTGACGAGAAAGAAGCTATTAATTTGTTACTAATATACTTATTATTAAGTTGTTACTAATATACTTATTAAAACAAAACATAATTTATCAGTTAATTTATTTTTTATTAATTTCTATAAATTATTGATAGTTTGATCAAACCAAGTCATTTTTTTGGATCTCATAAGTAAATGAAACATAACATTTAAAGGATTCTAAAATGAATATATTAAGTATGCCAATAAATTAGCATATATCTAGTTCCCATCTATAATATGTATTGATATAAATGTGTACCAAAACCCTTTGCCCTTTTGGCCTTTTCAACTACATTTTGGGCCATTTCATAAATAGTTTCTTATCCTACCCTCAGGGATATCAAATCATTTGGTTTT
>JARYGA010001239.1:0-66238 GCA_030545235.1 Helianthus tuberosus
GGTCGGATGTGTGATTGGTAATTAAAAACCATGTTTTGTTACATATGAAAATATTGGGTCACATAAGCCGAACGGGTCAAATGGTGGTGATAACACCATTTGACGAAATCGACTAATGTGGTTGTCAAGTCATGTGTTTACAGGAACAAATAGTAATTTGGATAATTGCGTCGCCATAGAATATCGGTAATAAAAGCAAGGTGTCGAAACGGGTCACTAGGTAGACTCGAGCCAGGTAAGTATAAATACGATTGTGATTAAACATACACTTTTGGGTCAAATAAGTAGCAAAATCCCTTCGTCGTAAATGAGGGGCTAAAGTTGACCAAAACGCCCTTGATGGGTAATTGGGGCAAACGACCTTTAAAGGTTCTTAGAAATAAGTGTTTTGATAGATTAAATCCTTAGGATAAGTATAAAAAGGGATGATATGGGACCTTAGTGTCCAATGAGTTGAAACGAGTATTTTCCGTAAAATGACATATCTGAGGGATAGAACTAGGAATAAATAGCCTATCACATTAAATCCACCACAATCATAGTTATGGTGGAAGACTAATTAATATGGATCGGTGGAATTATGATGCATACAAGGAACGAGCGTAATTTAAGTTTAAAAAAGTGCATAAATACCCTTAACGGGTCAAAATAGAAGTATAAGCGAAAACGGGTTAAGAATGTGTATAAACCCATGATTTGAACCTTGTACAATAGGAAATAATTATAATAATAAGTTTACTAAAAAAAGAAACAAGGTCGACAAATAAGTTTGTTAGATGAAATCACGAACGGGTCAAGAAATGTCGTAATTGAATTTCAAGCCGAGAGTTTGAAATCTAAAATTTTGTGAAGTTAGATGTTGGATTTTTACTCCTTAAGATGGAGAATTAAATTACGAACGGAGTAAACTTCCGTTTTGCTCCCTGTGGTTTGGTCACTTTAACGGTTTTGCCCCAAACCTTTAAAAATAGCCATTTTACTCCCTGATGTTTTGGTTTTTTTGCCAGTTTACTCCCTGCGGGGAGCAAAATGGAAACACAAACAATTTGGATGGAGTTAGAGGCGGGGAGCAAACTGGCAAAAAAACCGAAACATCAGGGAGCAAAATGGCTATTTTTAAAGGTTTGGAGCAAAACTGTTAAAGTGACCAAACCACAGGGAGCAAAACGGAAGTTTACTCTTACGAACGCGTAGGAAAAAGAATCGCGTAAATCGGATCAATAACGAATAAGTTATGGCCGTTTCCGTAAAAACTAGAATTGCTGGAAAATGCAGGTCCCAGATCCAGGCCTGCTGAAAAACAGTCTCCTCCGCACCACGCGAGGGAGCAAAGTGGTGCTGGCGCGTGGCACGACAGCACCCTGTTTCGGCGAAAAATTTGTATTTTAATCAGTTTCGCTTCCCGGACTTGTTTAGACACGTTTTAAACTACGTATGACTAATTCAATTCATGTTTTATGAATTGTAGGTATAATTTATAGTACCGGAGGACGATCAAGCTCAACGAAGAACCGAACACGATCAAGATACAGGCTTCCGCACATAGTTTTCATCGTCTTTGTAGATGGCAAATTCATACATCATATGTTGTATTGTTTATATTGAGAAAAGTTTTAATTTAACCGTATTTTCAACACATTTGTAATCATAATAACAAGTTCATTTTTGTAATCTATACGTAAACCTTTAGAATAATAGCAAGGGTGTTACAAGTTGGTATCAGAGCTCATGGTTAAAGAATAAAGTGTGTTCGGTTCGAGGAATGATCGCAAATCCGGGAAGTACATGTATATTAACGGTTAACATGATTAAATTGTTGTGAACAACACATAGGGATATCGTGTAATACACGTTACCTCAATTAAATGAAAAATATAGTTGACGAAATTACGCGCGTCGATGCGTATAGTAGAGAAGCCTTGTATTATAATACGGGCATCCATTAATGTCGAAACTACTAACTGTTGTAAATGTTTTAGTTGAAGGACACTCGCATTTGAAGATAGCGAGAGTTTAACAAATCGCGGATTTGATAGAGGAATGGTCTAAAGAGTTTGCTCATCAAGGACTTAAATCACGTAGCGATCGCGAACAAGGCTAATGGCAAGAGAAGCCCGTGAGGGCAAGCATTACCAGGTGCACATTTTAAATTTAATTGCACAAATAGTAATATACAACAAATACGTAGAGATTGAAAGTTGCATATGTAGATTAAAAACTTGGAAAAACCTGAATAGAAAATCTATCCGGGATATTGTTTCCAAGAGAAATAAATAGAGGCATTACTTACATGGGGTGTAATGTGAAAATTATAAAAAGGTCATGTATACAAGGTATTGATCGCTTACTCTGGCCAAGTAAGTGGTGAGCACGTGGTACCATGAACTTTTTATGATGGACATACTTACATCCGATGTAGTAAAGACGGGGTTAATGGGGCAAATTAAAACGATACCCAAATGAGTCAAATAAGTAAAAATGTTTGATGGTAAACGTAAACGCAAGTCGGATGGCGGAAGCGTATTACGTTAGAATAACGAGCCCGAGAGAAGGGGCAAGGATTAAAGTAAATGAAAACACAAACCAACTAATGTGAATGCTAAGGCATAGGGGATAAAGTTTGACTGTCAAAAGTGATGAAATTCACACAGACAAGTCAAAGGGGTAGAATAAAAGAATAAAGGACCTGACTAAATAAAAGTGATGGATTTCGCTAAGTCGATCAAATAAATTAAGATGATGTCTAAAACCATATAAGAATGGTTACTTGATGATGACTTCGGTAAAGATACCCGATGAACGGGTAGGATTGTGGGTGAATGCGTAAACCAAGAGACGGGAACGCGAAATAGAAAGTCAAAAGACTCGGAATATTAGTCATGACTAAAAGACGATGAGAATATGCAAACATAAATTTTTATAACTACGTTCAACAATTTTAAAGTCGAACGGGTCGAATAAAGAACGGAGTCTGACGTTCACAAGTGATGAAATTTCACACGAACAAGTCAAACGAGTTAAATTAAGAATAACGCTTGATAACGTAAGTAAGCGCGAACTGAATAAATAAAAGCACAAGATATTAACAAATCTATATAAAAGGTTATGGGATAGTGTAGAAAGGGAAAAACGCCTACTAACGAAACAAGAACGATAAAAACATTAAGATAAAAGAACTCGGGTAATGGGTTGTAAAGAAGTATAAGTACGAACCGGGAAACGGTAAGTATAGGACAAACTGACGAGTAAATGACGTAAGGAGTCATAAAGTTGGAAGATTAGTCCGAAAGTAAACAAATGAAACCTTAGACTACGGTCAAGGTCAACTAAAGTTCAAAAGCGAAATAAATGATTCCAGACATAACAAGGGATGCATCGAAGCTATATATGTATAAATATACATTTGAATATAAACGTGAATAAAAGATGATCTATGGGATCATCATAACCTATGGGAGGGATTAAATGTAGTGATAAGGTCTACGGGACCAAGAAGACCCTTGGGTCATAAATAGAAAAAAAAAACGAACTGTTGGGTCTCACCTTAAAAAGGTGAAAAATATAAAGAAATAGCCTATGAGGCTAAGTGAAAGAACCTGCGGGTCAATAATGTAAAGGGAGGAAACTGGTTGTAACTCCCCGCGTAAAGTAATATCAGATGGTAAAATTTGTATAAAAGCAATGGGTTTCGCTAAGTTAACCGAACGGGTTAAAATGAAGTGATCATGAAAAGTTTGGTGGGCAAAAGTGGAAGATTTCACTAAAACATCTAAACGGACTGAAATGACAAAAGAATTCACGATTATTAAATTGTGTTATTTTCACAAAGGGCGAAGGCATTGCCAAAATGACGATAGAAAGGAATAAGTCCTCGAACGTAAAATTCCTAGATACGAGAAAAAGACGTAGGACAAGGGGAAAACGTAAACTAAAAATTTAATTTTTAGTCAAAAGCAACGTGTTAGCAAACATAAGTATTAAGAAGAGGTTTAAGAAATCGTAAACACACATAAGGACGAAGATGGCAGTATAGAATACCCGGGTTACGGGGTATAAAGCGACGGTAACTAATTAGTCTAGCCGGTAAAACTATGCAAAATCAAGATAGTGTCATGACCAATATAAAGCGCTTGTCAACATAAGACAAACGCGGAGTAAACGTGTTGATGGACTAACGCGACTAAATGGTCGAGTGATTACTCGGTCAAATAGGCGACAAGATAAGAAATATAAGACGAAGGTTATGGTTCATGAGGACTTACACATGAAAGACACACATGTCAATAGGAATGATAAAATAGTGACCAGAAAGAATGAATGCTTTAAAAATGAAACCAAGTTCGTTTGGTTTAAACCAATGAACTACGTAAGCAAGGTTTCGGGGACGAAACCTCTTTAAGGGGGGTAGACTTGTAACAACCCGAAAACGGGTTTGGTAATCAAACCCCGTTAATACTAATACACGGGTAAAATACCGTTTGCGGTAAAGGTAACCCGGTAAATATTAGGATTTAAAATAAATAAACCTAATATTTAATAAAACGTGAATAAATGCTTTTAAGGAAATAAAGTTTATAAGAAGTCTGAATTAACGGGACTTAAAATAAACTAAGTCATAATTTCCCCGAACCCACTAAGTTAACTAGGAAAATTTAACCTAGTTAATAAGTGGGAGTAGTGTTAGAAATAGTTAGATTGTGGCCTACTTAATAACTAACCAAACATGAGGGACCAAACTAAGATATCTCGAAAATGGTTTTAATAAAAAAAATACAACACAACACACACTTTAAGTGTGTGTGTGCGTGCGTGGGGATGGCCAGGAGAAAGCTCCCATGGAGCTCTAGCCCTAAATTGAACAAATCTCTCAAATTGAAGCTCAAATCAAACCCAAATCGTCTGCATGATTATAAATTCGTGATCACCTAGTCGTGGGGATCACAAAGTATGTCAAATTTCATCTTCTAGTTACATCTTGAAATTTTGATGAACATATGAGATTCGAGATTTGTGTTGCATGAATGTTGTTTGGATGAAATTAGAATGAAATAGTGTCTAGGGATAAACCCTAGTCATTAGATTGTTGAAATTATGCTCAATGCTTGAGAATTCCATAATCACCATTGAAGGTGTTAAGTGGGTGATGTAGAAGTATGAAAACACTAGGATTATGATTGTTGTACTAGTGTAATTTGAATTCTATAAAGCAATTTCAGGTTTGTGGATTTTAAAATTGATGTGAAATTGCCAAATTGATGTTAATCTTGGTGGAAATAACTAGTTATGAACTAGTTAGTAAATATGTAAAATTATGCACACTAGGTGTTTGTTAAAATGCCTAAATGAAAACTAAAGTGCTGAAATTTAGAGTGAAAACGTGTATTTGAATGATACGGCAATTATGCGTAACAGGAAGTAATAAGGGTTCTAAATATCATGTTGATTGGTAATTAAAAACCATGTTTTGTTACATATGAAAATATTGGGTCATATAAGCCGAACGGGTCAAATGGTGGTGATAACACCATTTGACGAAATCGACTAATGTGGTTGTCAAGTCATGTGTTTACAGGAGCGAGTAGTAATTTGGATAATTGTGTCGCCATAGAATATCGGTAATAAAAGCAAGGTGTCGAAGCGGGTCACTAGGTAGACTCGAGCCAGGTACGTATAAATACAATTATGGTTAAACATACACTTTTGGGTCAAATAAGTAGCAAAAGCCCTTCTTCGTAAATGAGGGGCTAAAGTTGACCAAAACGCCCTTGATGGGTAAATGGGGTAAACGACCTTTAAAGGTTCTTAGAAATAAGTGTTTTGATAGATTAAATCCTTAGGATAAGTATAAAAATGGATGATATGGGACCTTAGTGTCCAATGAGTTGAAACGAGTATTTTCCGTAAAATGACATATCTGAGGGATAGAACTAGGAATAAATATCCTGTCACATTAAATCCACCACAGTCATAGTTGTGGTGGAAGACTAATTAATATGGATGGGTGGAATTATGATGCATACAAGGAACGAGCATAATTTAAGTTTAAAAAAGTGCATAAATACCCTTAACGGGTCAAAATAGAAGTATAAGCGAAAACGGGTTAAGAATGTGTATAAACCCGTGATTTGAACCTTGTACAATAGGAAATAATTATAATAATAAGTTTACAAAAAAAGAAACAAGGGCGACAAATAAGTTTGTTAGATGAAATCACGAACGGGTCAAGAAATGTCGTAATTGAATTTCAAGCCGAGAGTTTGAAATCTAAAATTTTGTGAAGTTAGATGTTGGATTTTTACTCCTTAAGATGGAGAATTAAATTACGAACGCGTAGGAAAAAGAATCGCGTAAATCGGATCAATAACGAATAAGTTATGGCCGTTTCCGTAAAAATTGGAATTGCTGGAAAATACAGGTCCCGGATCCAGACCTGCTGAAAAACAGTCTCCCCCGCGCCATGCGAGGGAGCAAAGTGGTGCTGGCGCGTGGCGCGACAGCACCCTGTTTCGGCGAAAAATTTGTATTTTAATCAGTTTCGTTTCCCGGACTCGTTTAGACACGTTTTAAACTACGTATGACTAATTCAATTCATGTTTTATGAATTGTAGGTATAATTTATAGTACCGGAGGATGATCAAGCTCAACGAAGAACCAAACACGATCAAGATACAGGCTTCCGCACATAGTTTTCATCGTCTTTGTAGATGGCGAATTCATACATCATATGTTGTATTGTTTATATTGAGAAAAGTTTTAATTTAACCGTATTTTCAACACATTTGTAATCATAATAACAAATTCATTTTCATAATCTATACGTAAACCTTTAGAATAATAGCAAGGGTGTTACAAGAAACCGCAAAACGCAAAAAATGTGCGCGCACAAAAGCCCAAACTGTTCATACCTATTGCATGAACAACTCATAGTCATATCTAGCTGCCGCATCATAACCTAATACATAAAAACAAAAAATGAGAACAAAAATATATACTCAATTAAAACTATTAGATAGAACACCATGTACAAGAAATATTATAAACAAACAATTGTTACATTCTCTGGTTACCTGAAAAAATGTAGTACACGTTTGAGAAAAGTCCTTCACAGAGAAGTTCACAAAATTATCCTCTCGTTTATCTCATTTTCCAATACCACACTTGTGAATGGCTGTCTGAATTTCAATTTGCGCATCGAAGAAATTGTCCGTGTGTATATGTTTGCCTCCTGTTGTTCTAAGACAAACTCTTTTGCAAATATTTCGGGGTTTGTGTGCCTAGTATCGTGATCATTCTTCCTGTGCTCGTGTCTTTGGGCTTCAATTGCAGAGTCAAAATGCCCCAAGAATTCAACAAGCATACAGTTCGGATTGCAAAACTGCCCAAAGAAATGGTTCTCATTTTCCGAACGTGAAGAAGTACGCATCAGCCCAGACATGTGTTCATCACGATAGTACGCAGGGATCCATGTATCCCTAATCTGATAAATTGACTGTAACCATTCATGATTCACCAAATCAAAATTAGCCAATATAACACCCCATTCGGTTTCAAACTGTTCGGGGAGTAATGCATCAGTCCAAACAATACCACACAACCTCTTCTTAAAATCGGTGCTATTGCATAGGTTGGTGCCAACCTAATAAACAACTAGTCAACATTAAAAAATTAAATATATAATAGACATGATAAAACATTATATAAAAGTAAAACAACATCGAAAAACAAAAAACCACATATTCAAATATAAAAAACTACAAAAAACCAACAAAAGAATTCCATTAAAACAATAAACGTCGTAAACAATAATTTTGGTATTTAATAAACCTTGGTAGTAAGTTTGTCCATTATATGCCACATGCAAATCCTGTGCCTACTTTCAGGCCAATTATCTTGAATAGCTTTCCTCATCGTTGGGTCTTGATCAGATACAATCACAGGTGGTGCGCGCCCAAATGCCTGCCGAAATGCGTTAAGCAACCAGCTATATGTTTCGGCGGTTTCATTACCTATTATAGCAGCACCCAAGGTAGCATTACGATAGTGATTGTCAACGCCGGTAAAAGGTACGAACATCATATTGTACCTACAAAAAAAAATAACTGGTGTGATAACTGATTTGATATTGTAAAATCCATACAAGTGTAAAAACATAAAACAACCTACGTTATTTAAATAACAAATTGAAATTAAAACACTATAAGTGTTTTAACAAAATAACTAAATACCATATTTTCATGTATATCTATTTAGGTGTTTAATTTACTTAATTAATCTTGCTTAGCTTAATTAATCTTGCTTAACTGATTAATTAATCATACTTAACTTGATTAATCTTACTTAGATGATTAACTAATCTTACTTAACTGATTAAATAATCTTACTTAACTGATTAATTTTCCTTAACGGTTTAATTAAGTAATTTACTTAGCCGATTAATTAACTTACTTAGCTTGCTTAATTGCTAAGTTTCCTTTCCTGTAAAGTTTCCTTAGCTATTAAGTTTACTTAATTACTAAGTTTACTTAATTACTAAGTTTACTTAACCATTAAGTTTTCTTAATTATTAAGGTTTCTTAACTACTAAGTTTACTTAACTGTTCGTTACATTAACTACTATGTTTACTTAATCGCTAAGTATTCTAGTTTAACAGCTCCCTAGTTACGAATTCTAATTTCTTGATACAATGGAACTCGTATTAGTGTATTAACTTAATTCAACTTTAACGATAATCACAAGATCGAAACCCTCACAACGAATGACAAAGTATAGCCAGATATTGGCAGCACTTAAACATCCATTGGATCGGTTTTAATCGATCGGATAAAGTATCGTACCAGTGATTAGAGTTATTACCCTAATACGGGCAGAGTTTCAGGATTTAGAAGTTCTGACATTAGAATGACAGAACAAGAGAAAGAAAAGAATTGAACGATTTGAAATGAAACTCGAACTCCTTATTTATAGGGCTGGAAATGGGGCGCGTCGCGGCCCGCGAAGCACATAAGCTTCTTCTACGTGGCCCGCGAGGGAGTCTAGGTTGACACGTGTAACGACGCGTGTCCCTCATCCTTATCCGGTTACCCTTGAGCTGTCGCTCCCCACGTAAGCTTCGGTTAACTCTTACGTGGCCCGCGAGCGATCCATAAAATTGAATTTCTTGATTTTTCACAAAAGGATTAGGGTTTTAGGGGTCCGGGTTTCCACTTACGGAGTGTTGTGGGACATTTTTGCAGGTCCTTATATCCTCCCTACCTTAATTATAATCTCGTCCTCGAGATTTACTGGAACAAGTAAGGATACTTCCGTCTTATCTTTGATACCCAAGTATTTTCTTGTCCACGCTTTAAGTTCTACTTCACCCTGACTAGAACTAATTTAGTATGTTTTTTTTTTTTTGGAATTCTCATAATTGGCTGATAACGTCTTTCAATTAAAATTGCATTTACTTCTATATCTTGAAGAGGTATAACTAAAGATTTCTAAGTATTTCATGAAATGTATCACGTATACTTGCCATTTCTTCTAGAAATTTTAGCCGATAGGTTACTGGTCCACTTTGCTTAGTTACTTTAATGGCTCGACATTCCTCGGACTCAACTTTCCTAAACACAGAGAGACTTTTAGTGGTATCATTTCTCTGATTTAAATTCTAATGGTTTGCCGACCTTATGGCCTGATAGTTGCTTTTCTCATATGTATGTCTAACATATTGGATGATACTATCATCCATAAAGTGTTTTAAACGGTTAACACTAGTACTTGTAGACCGATTATTTGAGAATCTTATGAGTGATAAATGATAGTTCTATTTATCGCACATGCACTTAGCATGTCTTTCTATGTTTGTAGTGTCCCTTTATACTGCTCAAAATAGGTCGGGTTAAAATCTTCTCAAAAATGAGAAGTGAAATGACTATCTTGATTTAATACAATAGATAACGGGATTCTATGTAATGAGACCATTAGATCCCTATACACTTAACTAAGCGTTTTATGCTAAAGGTTTCCTTCATTGGTAGGGATTGAGCAGACTTGGTTAATCGATCCACAATCTCCCTGATTATGTCGTTACATTTTCTTATGTTGGGTAATTTGGTAACAATATCCATTTGTTATCAATCCCCTTTCCATACTGACACTTCTAATCATTGAAGTCAACCTAAAGGTTTCTAACGTTCAGCTTTAACTTGCTAACAGATTAAATACTTAGAGGCATAACTTGCTATCTATCAGTAATTCTTATAAAACTCTTGATACGTCATATCACTTATATGATGCAACAATTACTTAGTTTTATGAGCTCCTTCGAGAATTCCTTCTCATAGGTTTCCTTGATTAGTATCCAAATTCTTTTCTTATGGAATCTCCAAATTCCATTAATTCCTTCATTATTCCTTTGTAATCCTTCAGCATCATTTTTGATTGTTGTGTTCTTGGGTACTATTTAATTGTTTCATTAAATCTATTCGTACTTTAATCTAAGAGCACGTACTTGTTTCGGCTTCTTATGAAACTTATGACTTAAAGCATCAACTACTTCCTTAGTCTTAACTTTGTGATATAACAAGCGGTGTTGTTTCTAGTCACAGACGAATTCTGAGTTTCTCCTCAGGAACGGGTGATATCCCAAATAGATCCTCTGGGAAAACGTCGGTCGGAATTTCTTTCAGTTCCATGCCTCTAGTGTTAATGAATTATGAGACCATATATGCTATGTCTTACTTCCATGCATAACTCGCAACTTTCATCACAGAGATGAACTTTGTCGGCTGGTCTGTCTTCTCTCCTTGTGGTCACTTTTTCGGCTGGCTTGCAAATCTAAACCTAAGTCAGCAATCACATCAGAAATCATTGTTGCCATTTTATTCCTTTTTATGAAGCAGACAGGATTTCCTTTCTGTCAGTTCTTTCCATTTCATGGCATACATCGTGATCATGTGTTCTGAAGATCGGGTCTCACTATCTTAATGTCTAAATTTTAAAGCATACATTACTTCATTCTTCTTAACCTATATATACTAATGGTTTGGACAACTTTAGTCCTTTGCAGCCTATGTATTTTGTAACAGCTTCTTTATTACTGGTGATCTTAGTAGGATTATAGGTGAAGAGAGTCTTGGTAAGTGCACCTAGTCGTGGTTACTCTTATCTTTGCAAGAGTTCTTAAAGAAAGTAGGATTACTTTTATTAGCATAGGTTTTGAGACGTTTTTGTACCTAGCACAACTTTTAGTTACAGATTTCCTATTGCGTTAATAATCTAAGGTAACGCAAAGGGAATTCTTATACTTTCGATGGCCTCCCAATCATCAAGGGTTCACATTGTTCATCTTGTAGCACGAGTTACGAGACGGATGATCAAATGAAATAGTTTTCGATATCGGAATTATAGATAGATACAAGAGATTCCTAACAAAGAAATCTAGAATTATCATTGACACACATGCTCGTGCTTTATTCTAATTTGTTGATCCTTATGGTTTTTGGATTTCCTTATAGATATACATGTCTATATAATCTAATATTTCACACACTGTAATATACATACCATTTATAAGGTCAATGTATTTAACAGATTCATATTTCCAAGAACAAGTCAGACATCTGGTCATGATACTATTTAGGGAATTATGTCACTTGTATATGCCCCATCTTACCCGGTTCTCGCCGGAGAGGTGACCCCTATCTTATTCGGACAAGCTGGAGAGTCTGCTACACCATACCCAGTCTTGCCGGAGAGGTAATTGGTATTTCCCATAAATAGATCTTTCTTAAATCATGATTTAAAAATGAATCTTTTATTAGGGCTTTCATCAAAGAACAAGGAAATTAGTATTCACATGATGGATCATATTCTAGAACCAAGTAGTACCAATAAATAAGAAATAACAGTGGCCAAGTGTTATTGCTTATTTACCATACTTGCAACGTTCTAGTCATCATCTTCACGGCATACCAATACCCATCACACTTTATTAACACAAGTAATTAGCTTATCTCAAAGCTTATACTAAGGCATTTTTCTTAGGTTCAATTCTAAATACTATCACGTGTGCTACCAATTAATAGCAATTTCCTAACTTTTCGTTTAAACTTAGGTATTATTATTACAACACCTAATTGCTTAAACAAGTGGCTCTGATACCACCTCTGTCACGACCCCCAACCACACCCTGGACGGGAGCCGTGAAGCAGTCAAGTGGTACCGGTGGTTATTTTAAAAAACATTGCAGCGGAAATGTTCATCAGGACCATGAGTTAGGAAAAATATTAGAGTTTAGAAAACACCGGATTTTTATTTATTAAATAAATGGGATAAAACCCATGTTTTACAAAGGTAGCTTTAATAAGGGATAAACCCGAATATATGAGACCATGTTTTCTTAATTTAATTCAATTGATAAAATAAGCCACTTCTTTAAGCCTTTCGGTGTCGTATCATCACTCTTATTCCAATCTACTGTCATTACCTGAAACCCGTTTTAAAAAGGTTTGGTCAGCAGGAAATACTGGCGAGTTCATTCATTTTTGTACAAAACGGCACATTGTTATAAATTACAGAATAAGAGCGATTACAATGGCTACTATCTTATTTTTATCTGGTGCCGTGTCACACCCTGGTGACAATGGTCATACCACTATTGGGTCCTTTCACCCAAGTAGTGATGATTGTCACTGTTAGGTTGGTGAACCTAACCGTGAGAAATTAGTAATGTGCACAATACCCCACTTGCCAGTGATTCAAGATAACCAAGACTTAATCCCTGTAATTATAACTTTTGAAAATAATTTGAGTATTGTAAAACATTGTTGATAAAAAGAGAATGACTCACCTTGTTAGCATATAGTCTTCATCTTGATTCTAAGTCTTCTGATAACTAAGCATCTACTTTATAGTTCTGAATCTTCTGATGATTAATTATCTTGTTTGATTGTAAGTGTAGAGTGCGGAATTCTCTGGTGGTTAAACATATAGTTTAACAGAGTGGAATACGTATTAGTGTAAAACCACTTCAAACCTAACGATGGTCACGAGATCAGAACCTTAACAAAATTCACAAAGTATAGTCTTGTTTAGACAGCACTTTGGCATTCGTTTAACGAAATTCACAAAGTATAGCACTTTGGTATTCGTTAGTTGGTTCCCGAATCGATCGGACAGAATATCGTCTCGGTGATTATTGGTTAGAACACCAACGTATAGAGAGAAGAATAGAAGAAATGAGCAAAGAAAATGAATTATAAGCTTCCTATTTATAGGTAGGAAATATGAAATTTCTAGGAAGTTTCATATAGCTTTTCTAGGAAGTTACCTATACATTTTCTAGGAAGCTTCCTACCTACATATATATCCCCTTACACCTTCCTTGCACCTTCCTCATATATATCTACCTCATATATATTTATTTTCATTTATATCTATTTAGGTGTTTAATTTACTTAATTAATCTTACTTAGCTTAATTAATCTTGCTTAGCTTAATTAATCTTGCTTAACTGATTAATTAATCATACTTAACTTGATTAATCTTACTTAGCTGATTAACTAATCTTACTTAACTGATTAATTAATCTTACTTAACTGATTAATTTTCCTTAACGGTTTAATTAAGTAATTTACTTAGCCGATTAATTAACTTACTTAGCTTGCTTAATTGCTAAGTTTCCTTTCCTGTTAAGTTTCCTTAGCTATTAAGTTTACTTAATTACTAAGTTTACTTAACCATTAAGTTTTCTTAATTATTAAGGTTACTTAACTACTAAGTTACTTAACTGTTAGTTACATTAACTACTATGTTTACTTAATCGCTAAGTATTCTAGTTTAACAGCTTCCTAGTTACGAATTCTAATTTCTAGATACAATGAAACTCGTATTAGTGTATTAACTTAATTCAACTTTAACAATAATCACGAGATCGAAACCCTCACAACGAATGACAAAGTATAGCCAGATATTGGCAGCACTTAAACATCCATTGGATCGGTTTTAATCGATCGGATAAAGTATCGTACCAGTGATTAGAGTTATTACCCTAATACGGGCAGAGTTTCAGGATTTAGAAGTTCTGACATTAGAATGACAGAACAAGAGAACAAGAGAAAGAAAAGAATTGAACGATTTGAAATGAAACTCGAACTCCTAATTTATAGGGCTGGAAATGGGGCGCGCCGCGGCCCGCGAAGCACATAAGCTTCTTCTACGCGGCCCGCAAGGGAGTCTAGGTTGACACGTAACGCGTGTCCCTTATCCTTATCCGGTTACCCTTGAGCTGTCGCGCCCCGCGTAAGCTTCGGTTAACTCTTACGCGGCCCGCGAGCGATCCATAAAATTGAATTTCTTGATTTTTCACAAGGATTAGGGTTTTTGGGGTCCGGGTTTCCACTTACGGAGTGTTGTGGGACATTTTTGCAGGTCCTTACAGTAGTGATACCAAAAAATAGAAAAAAAAAACAGGTGGATTAAAACACTATAGAAACAGTTGTAATAAGCATTGACATGGGGATAAAACACTATGATATAAATTTAACGAGTCTATTCATGCATATCACACTACACTATAAACATTATCATGGTGATAAAACACTATGATATAAATCTGTTATGGATGTAATGAATCTAAAACTAAAGGTAGGATACGAACTTGTTACGACGATAAGTAGCATCGAAAGACACAACATCCCTAAACATATGAAAATTTCTCTTTGTATCTCCATCGGCCCAGAACAACGCCCGTAAACGCCATCGTCAGTTGTTAGGTATTCCATAGAGAAATTGGGCATAAATTCTTTCTTCCTTCTTAGGCGTTTAATAACCATGTTGTTAGTGCAGTATGTGTCTATCGTCTCCGTCAATCAGAACCGTAGCAGAAAATGAAGAATACTAGATTTTATATTGTAATATTAGAGATATCTAGACAAAAAGGCAAGGTGGCATTTCTGTAATAATGAGAAATCTCATTAAAAGCCTTGTGCCTATAAATAGAGCCTTAGACTTAAGAATTAGAACTTTTGCCATTTTAGAGAATTTGGAGCTTGGTGCTTAGAGAGAGAAAGTAGAGAGAGAAAGTGCTCTAGGTGATTCACGGTTCTTGTACGATTTCAGATTTATCAAAGAATCACGTTTATATTACGTCACGTGTGTTAGGTCGCGTTCGTGTACGGATTCCGCACGTTATACGTTCGTTTCGTAATCGTTTCGGAGTCAAAACCGGTCCTACAAGTGGTATCAGAGCTAGGAGCTCGATTGCACTGATCAAACACATTGATTCGTACCAGATTTCAGCCGATTCAGATCCGATTTCATCTATTTCTTTATCTTCTACCTATTTCTTACATTTTTCACGGTTTTTTAGTCAAATTGAACGTGTTTTCACGGTCCGTTTTGTCTGAATTTTTGATATTGTGTGCGAAATTGTTAGTTTTAAAACCCTACCAAGTTTCAGATCCTAATTCCTAGCCGTTTTGGAGAAATCTGAGTTTTTGTGTCCGACATCGTTTGAAAGTGACCCTCCCGTTTGAAATTTACACATATCGTTTGAAAATTGATCTATCGTTTGAAAACAAACTGACCGTTTGAACTATTGTTTGAAAATGTTTGTCGTTTGAACATTTGTCGTTTGAAATAATCGTCGTTTGAAGTGGTCGTTTGAAATTGTTGTCGTTTGAATAGTTGGTCGTTTGAATATCATCGTTTAAAATCAGCCCATATCGTTTGAAGGATCCTGAACGTTTGAAACAGTCCTGACAGTTTGAAACAGACCTGACAGTTTGAACCAGTGACCGTTTGAAATTGGGTTAATAGTTTGACACAATGTCCGTTTGAAAGTGGTTATTGGGTCACGTGAAATCAGAATTGAAAATTTAATGTTGTCGACTAGTTTTAATTGAACAAGAAATTGGAAATTAAAATGTGTTTTATCGATTAAGGAGATATTGGATGGTCCAATGGATGTTCAATGGGTTGTTGGATTTTATAAATATGCATGTGATTGTCAGAAAGTGTTGGTTCATTAGATAGATACAAATCGGTGAGACAACAAAAATATTTGTCGGCAATTGGTTTATAAAGCGATCCAATCATTATAAGTGTGAGGTCCAATTAAAATTGTTTGACTAAAGTTTGTTGCACGTGAAAATTTGTTGGTCACATGGTTTAGTGGAGTTCAAGGTCAAATGAGCATTGGGTTGTGAATTGAGTATATCAAGATATTAAAATCAACGTACATGTGAAATTGAATGGTGAAGTGTTAAAGTTGTCGGCTGAATGTGAAGGCGATAGTTAAAAATTCTGTTGTCTGCTATTACTATCATGAGAACAACTGACATGTTTGACCATTTGATGGATATTGCGGCCCAATCACAGTTTGTTGAATATTAATAAGTTCATACAGAAGGCCCTATTGAATTCGAGTTGATTTGTTATTTGTCGGCTCAGTGGAATTGAGATAAACAATTTGGCATGTAAATTCAGAATTTTGGCCCAATCATGTTTGGTTGTTAATAGAGTCAAGTGAAACCCATGATCTGATTAATTATCAATCAGCCCATTGACAGATTTCTAGGAATTGATAGCTCATCAGTTTTGAAGATTTGTTAGGCCCAAGTTATTCTAAGCCCATTCAAAGGACGTGTCACATTTGTCCATTTTCCGGATCATTCATAGTGATTTCACCCGAAATACATTGAGCAAATCCGTGAATCTTCGACAACGAGTCTTAGATTGATTTCACAAACACATACTTTCACGTATTCAATCCATTTAAAACTGATAGTTTGTTTGTTTTGAGTGCTCTAGGTAATTGAAGATGTCAAGCAGTAAGGTTGATCCTGATAGATATTGGAAAGCAGACTATGCAAGATGGGAAATTGGAAAATTAAACGAACCATTCAAAGAAGCCCAGAGAGCAAAAAGATGGAATGAAGAGTCGGAATGTTACATGGATCCACGGGGTAATCCAGTTGTTGACCCATCAAAAGTGGATTTCGAAGCTGTAATAAATTTGGTTCCAAGGCAGGCTACTTTCAACACAAGAAGGCTTTCTGATAAAAATTACTTGCCGGATTTAATAAACAAGATAAAAGAAGTTTTTGAAGCGAGTCTACCAAAGGTGGTAGAAATGAAAAAGAGAAAAGAACAAGAGCTGGAAAAGCTGATAGAGGAAGTAAAGAAAGCGGCAGAGGAAACTGATAAAGAAGAACAGATGAAAGATGAAGATCAGAAAAAGACAGAAGAAGAAGGTGTGATAACAGAAAAAATTCAAACTGAATCTTCTGAATTGTTTGACACAGACAAAAGCATTGAACAGTCTGCTGATAAAAATGAAAACAAGTGCAGGAATTGCATAGAAATGTGCAAAGCCTGTACCGAAAAGGATGAAATGATAAAAACAAAAGATATTGAAACAAATAAACTTGAAAATGTTTTCAAAATAAAATGTAAAGAAATGATTGAAAAAGAAGAAATTTTGAAACTAAAAGTTGAAAAGCTAACACAGAAATGTCAAGATCTTGAAAAAGATAATGATGTGTATAGACAATTGTGTTCAGTAAAATGTGTCGATTGTGTTGAAAAAGAATCTAAATTTCAAGATTTACAAAAACAGTATGATTCTTTAAAGTGGTCGAGTCAGAGAGTACAAGAAGCTTATGATACTTTGAAAAGCCAAGTCAAAAGTTTTGATCAAAGATTGTCAGAAACTTTAGTCACTAAAGAAATGTATGAAAGAAAGTTTAAAGAAAAGCAAATTGAATTGAACAAATGTGTTGATGAAATTGCTAGTCTTAAACAAGCCTTGGCTGAAAAAGAAAAGGTTGTTACAAAACTTCAAAGTTGTCATAACTCTTCGTACATTCTCGAACGTATTTTCAACATCACACCAGATGACAAAGATACTGAAAATTGCAAAAAGGGTATTGGTTCAGAATTTCATCAGGTACCACCACCATTGAGAAACAACTATACTTTTTATGATGAGGAAAAGGTGGCAAAGGGTTTGAACATAGCTGACCAGTTACCTGAAAGTATCGATGTGACTTACTCCAAATCTGATGATGCTAATGATTCAGAGGTGGTAAGTAAGGTTGTTGAAAGTGTTTTGAAAGATGAGTCTACAAAAGGTAAGTCTGAATCACAGGATGAAGATGAAGGAAATCTTTATGATGGTTATCTGAAAAACACAAAATCTGAGAAAAATTTGAATGATGATTCAAAAGGATTGGTTTATACCATGATTGGATCGGACAAATTATTCTTAGATGTTGTATTCCCGATTCAGAATGTGATTTCAGAGAAGGTCGATAAAGTTTTCAAAATGGTTGAGATTGAGAAGTCTGAGATTCCAAAGTTTGCTGGTAAAGGTCATAAATCTTTTTATAACAAACCTGGTTTTAAGAAGAAAAACATGAAGGCTGGTTTGGGTTATAAAAAGAAACGGAATTGGAATCAAAGTAAAAAACCAAATTTGCAACAAAAGATGAGTTTTGTTCAAGGGAAAAGCTTGAAAGAAGAGGAAAAACTCAAATTTGGACAACAGTCTAATGAGGAGTTTGATGCTATGAAAAAGAAACAACAACAAGCCAAGGATGTTTCAAAGAAAGTGTGTTTTAAATGTGATCAAATTGGACATGTTGCACGAAAGTGTCCAAATCCAAAGCCTGTTGATGTTGAAAAACAGAAATCTGAGGATGTGAAATCAAGGTCAACCAGATTTGATTCGAAACAAACTTGGAGGTACAATACAAACAAGTTTGCTTCAAATCAAAATTGAAAATCAAACCCGAACAGGTTCGATTCAAGACAGACCTGGAATTCTCACACACCTAGATTAAGAACAACACAGAGTTGGAGAATATCTGTTGATATGACAAAACCTCAAGAGTTTTGGAAACCTAAAAATGTTATTCAAAAACAAAAGGTTCAAAAAGAGACAAATTTTTATAAAAGAGGTACTCCGGAAGGTCAAATGTGGAGTGCTAAGAAACAAGTGACGCCGGTAAAAGATGAGAAAGTTGAAGTCAAAGTTGAACAAGTTTTAAGTGACAAAGAGTTTCCGAAATTAAATGAACATTATTGTGTTGAAATGCCTAAGGTCCAACAGACCTGGGCTAAATTGTTCAAATGATTGATAAAGTTTGAATGTGCAGGTGCTCAACGAAGCTGAAGGCTGTGAGAATAGTAGTTGGAGCAACCTGGCACAGGAAGAGGTTGCAGGACCCTGGTTTGGTTGAACAGGGAGTTTAGTTTGAGTGATTTTTGTACATAAATAAACAATATTTTCAAAATCCTAAAAATTGAAAAAATTAAAAACCAAAAATATGTTTTTAGTTTGTTAAAATTTGAAAAACCATAAATATGTTTGTTTTTAATTTGTTTGAATGTATGTTGATTGAATATGCCGAAACCCTCACGGCTGAACAAACATGATTACTTTCATCAGATTGAAAAACGGTTTTCAAACTGTTAAGATCAATGGGTTGTAAATCATGGGGGTACGTTATATTTTCTGCAAATCAGAGCACTTGAAGCAGAAAATGGATGGCGAGACAAAGCTATCAGTGTTGGTTGTCAAATTTTTCTTTAAATGGTTTTGCATTTTAGGGGGAGAAAAATTGTCATTAGAAAATACAAAAACATTTGAAAATTTGAAAAAGTCAAAAACATGATAAAAATTCAAAAATTTGAGTTTTGCGTAAAAAGAGGAAATGATAGTACATCAGTAGACAGTTACAGTACGCTAAAGAAATGAAAAGTTTAAATGTGTTAAACGATCTCACCGTGGATGTGTCGGTAGATTTTTATACATTTAGTAAACTTTTTCGGGATATAAACCTAAATTCAAACTTGCTTATTTTGTGAGGAACACTACTTGGATATATAGGTAACCCCTGAAATCTCGTTTGAAAGGTCTCTTAATCTGATATACTAGGTCTTTATACTCAATGATGTCTGGGGTATTATTCCGGGACTTCTGCTGAACGGTAGTTCTGACCTAGTCCTTGGCTAATACTTGCTGCAATGCTTGAAACACAGTATTAAACCCTCAGCATGCTGAAACAATAAAATTGATAAATGCTGCTGTTGTAAGCAAAAAGATCCTCTAAAGGGGACACATCGTAAAGTCGAAGCTGATATCTCTCTGCGTATACGGAAGTATCGATCTGAGATCCCTCGGCCCTCGCATACCTAATTTATATACAGATATCATTGTAGTATACTCACCTGTAAGACTGATTATTGGGATTCTGGATACGGGAGTATATTCAAGAGGTGGGACACATGAATGAGTTTAAGTTCTTAAAACACCTAATTCGTATCCTGAATCAGTTGAAATTTGTATGAAAATTTAAGTGGACAAGTATATCGACAATCTAAGTGAATTGTTTAATTCTTACTGTGTAACTAAGCTCATCGGTACTTGTGACTTGTAAAAAAGACTGATATGATCCTCTAACGCATACTCAAACAAAAAATATTATTTGTAAATATGTTTGTACATATTTCTTTACTGCTTTATATTTTCAGAAAATACAAAAAGATTTTGATTTTTGCTTTATTTTCAACAAACCAATGTCTGATATGCCGAGTTTCAAAATCTAAGTAAGCTGATTGTGTTTCTGAAAATAAAACAAGTTCATTAATTTGAAACTTGAATTAAAAATCAAAAATCAAAAACAGTTTGTGATATCTCCAAGGTCATTAATTTGGACTTGGATGATTAACTGTTAGTTTCCGATACGATTCGATGAAACTGCCAAATTCATGAGAAGTGGTTTAGAAGGTTTGAATTGTCAGATTACGATATCTGGAAGTTTAAAAAGTTGTTACTTATAGTTGTATGAGTGATTGCAGGAAAAGTCCAGACTACGATCCCGGAAGCTGAGTCTAAGGGGGAGTCTGAAGACGAGCTCGAAGCAAAGGGGAGCTTGTAATCTGAAAGCAAGGTGTCGATCCCAAAAGCACGGAAGCTTGACGAAAGGGGGAGCTTGAAGGAAGAGTCTATCAAGAGAGAGAGAGCAATGGAAACCTGAAGACAGATCCACGGGGATTCTGTTTGAGAAAGAGGGAGTCTGTGGTTGCTGATAATATCACATTTTCAAGAAGACTCGGAGAGAGAGAAAAACAAGACGCTACGAGATTGACTGCGGCAATATCCAAGGGGGAGTTTGTTAGTGCAGTATGTGTCTATCGTCTCCGTCAATCAGAACCGTAGCAGAAAATGAAGAATACTAGATTTTATATTGTAATATTAGAGATATCTAGACAAAAAGGCAAGGTGGCATTTCTGTAATAATGAGAAATCTCATTAAAAGCCTTGTGCCAATAAATAGAGCCTTAGACTTAAGAATTAGAACTTTTGCCATTTTAGAGAATTTGGAGCTTGGTGCTTAGAGAGAGAAAGTGCTCTAGGTGATTCACGGTTCTTGTACGATTTCAGATTTATCAAAGAATCACGTTTATATTACGTCACGTGTGTTAGGTCGCGTTCGTGTACGGATTCCGCACGTTATACGTTCGTTTCGCAATCGTTTCGGAGTCAAAACCGGTCCTACACATGTTAGCATCGTACTCAGCTATATACCTATTTAAGTCTCTCTTGAAGTTTTTGAAGTCAACTTTCGTGGCACCTACGTTGTTAAACCCTCCATAAAGAGTCCTCATAATGTTAAACGCTCTAGTTGGACCAACGTTTATGACACTCAAAGCATTTACGGCTTCTTCCTGTACGTAATTGATTCCTCTGTTTTCAAGAAGCAGGTACCTGTTATCTTCAGCAACAAATGAGTGATTATGCGACTCCTCGAAGTAATAAACCTTGTAAAGATTATCTGGGGTTAACTTAACCCGAATGCACGCTTCACATCCGGTCCTTATAGAAGGAACCCTGCGAGTAATCTTAGTCTTCGAGTTATCATTAGAACTACCAGCTTCCTGAGTCGAGTCAATCGCCTTAAAGGGTTTAGTACCCTCTTTTGAGCATAGGAAGTGTTTATTATGTATGACACCCTTTGAGGCTCGTATTAAGTACCCTTCCAAGCTGTGAAACCTCCCGCCTTAGCATATCTTTGGTAAAAAAGAAAGGCATTTTCGAGCGAATCAAACGTCATATGCATCTGAGGTTTAATCGAATCGTCGACATCTGGTATAAATGTCCTCCTTCTAGAATTTGGGGACACTTGAACATCACCAACGGGCTGGTATGTAGGAATATCTACAACAAAAAATCGACACATCAGTAATTTATAAAACAGTGATAACAACATGTTTCTGTATTTGATAAAACACTATATAAAGATATAACACTATTTGTTTACTGTAAGATACTATACAGTTTAATTAACAATAATATGTTGATTTAAATCACTTAATAATCATAAAACACTATGAACCAGAAAATTAAGATGTCTGTACAGAATATAACACTATTGATGGGGGATAAAACACTATGAAAGGAAATTAAGATGTCTGTACATAATATAACACTATTGATTGGGGATAAAACATTATACATCTAAATAAAAAAAAAGAACTCTGTTAATGATAAAACACTAAAACAAAAACTTACCCTAAACAATTCAAGATATAAAACACTATGAAAGGAAATTAAGATGTCTGTACAGAATATAACACTATTGATCATGCATATGACACTATACATCTAAATATAAAAAAAAACTCTGTTCATGATAAAACACTAAAACAACAACTTACCCTAAACAATTCAATGTATAAAACACTACATACACAGAAAATCAAAGCATACTAATAACCTGTAACACGGTATACTAAAAAAAAAAAGTCTGTCAAACATTTATCACTAATTATCGCAACATGATAACTCTTAACAGATTCAATTACTATGATACACATGTACCTGCATCGCCGGAATCCATTGAAATTGATATAAAACACCAAAATCGCAGAAGGTTAACAACTGTATTATCTCTGCCGATTTCATAAGACCTCATGTATTTATAATTGATGAAGAATGATGCGTACATGAAAATCTTATTGGATCTTGCAAAAAATTACAAAATTCGAATCAGTCCCTGAAATATCTCATCGCCAGTTTCTTTGCAGTTATCTTGGAAATCAATTAATTGATAAGAATGGAAAATTACTAATACACTCTTTTGAATTAATTAAGATAAAGGACACTTTTCATTCCCAAATTATTTCTCACACTTCTCACAAAAGTTGATTAATGTACAGGATCCTAAACCTATATATATATATATATATATATATATATATATATATATATATATATAGGATTAGGATCATGAGTGAACAACTTTTTGAGAGTGAACTAAGTGAACTAATCTTGACCCTTGATCATTTTTTAGATTAAAGGGGTAAGATTGACATTAGCCAAGTACTTTTAATTAGAATCCCTTAATTTTCTCCTCTCTTAACTCTCTCTCTCTCATTTTTAATTATTTCTCTATTATTTTAATTATTAATTATAAGAGATTGAATTGCTAATTTTTTTATATAAATTGTTATGTTCCTTTTAAAATTAAATATTAAACCTAATTAAATTGATTTTTAACATATGTGTATACATGTTAGTATATACAAGACTTATACACTTGTGTATTATTACATCTTGTTTCCACGGGTCGCTATAAACAAGATTTATACACTTGTGTATTATTCAAGTACATATGTGTATACGTGTCGGTATATACCAACGTATACACCTGTATATTATTCAAGTACATAGTGTATACATGTCGAAATATACCAGACTTATACACTTGTGTATTACTACATATTGTTTCCACTATACATCTTTTCATCAAACATTGATCTAATACATATATGTATAGAGAATGTAATTAAATATTTTTAATTGTGTTCTAGATGGAACAATATTTGATAATGTTTGTATTTTTTTTTAAATTATGTAATATTAAGTTAGGTAATATTGAGAGAAAAAAAATATAAAGAATGTAATTAAATATTCTTTTAATTGGAAAGAGAAATCAGGAGAGAGAAAAAATTAATTAATTAATTAAATGAAGATAGAAATATACAATTATACCCTTGTGTCTATTAAATTACATGTAAGTTACAAAAGATAATTACAATCTTGCCACTAAAGAAAAAATCTAGATCTACAAAATCAATGGTCATGATAAGTTCATTTTGTTCACAAATAAATCATTGTTCACTCATGAACCCTACCCTATATATATAGGGTTAGGTTAACGTACAAATGCCCTTATCGTACATTACGTACGCTACAATCTCAGCCGTCAGATCATCTTCCCGCATTGAAAATCGCATGTTTTTTTGTAACAATTTCGCATGTTGGTTTTTTAACATGCGATTTCATCAAAATTATCACATGCGAAATTGTTACAAAAAAAACAACATGCTATTTCCTCAAAAGTTATCACATGCGAAATTGTTAAAAAAAAACATGTGATTTCATCAAAAATTATCACATGCGAAATGTTACAAAAAAACAACATGCGATTTCATTGCGGGAAGATGATCTGACGGTTGGGATTGTAGCGTACGTAATGTAAGATAAGGAATATTGTACAGTACACTTTCTCTCTCTCTCTCTATATATATATATATATAGAGAGAGAGAGAGAGAGACCTACTTATACAATAGTAAAAGCCTTGTTTAAGTAATGGATCTCGTACAAGCACGTATGAGTAGGTATAATTATACGTATAGGTTGGTAAAGTAAAATATTTCATGTGTAACTAAGGTGTACAAAATATGGAATGGGAAAAAACCATGTTTGAAGGTTGAAAAACAAAAAAAAAGGAAATGGGTGTCGGAAAATGATCCGTAATTTTCGACCACTTACCGACGAAACACAACATTTTGTCGGAAAGTTCCGACCAATTTCTGACTAAAACATTTATTATTTTCTTATTTTTTACTCCAAATCAAAAACCAAAATAAAATATTAATAAAGGATCAAATTGTTAAAAACTTGATGAACGTTAATATATATTTTAATTTAATTTAATTTATTATTATGTTACAGTAGGTGTACACCCGTGTGAACACACGGGTTTGTTTTAATAACGATCGGAAGCAAATACTAAAAAACATATTATAATATATTAAATCAATTCTTTATGTTTAGTTACATATCTTTATAAAACAATGTTAAAGACAATTTGTTTTAGTGTACATGTTTGATATAGAAATAAGGTAAATAATTGATAATATTTTGTAGAAAATGAAAGCATGACCTAATTTTATGTTGTCTAATAACTTCTTATATATGATGTTAATTTTTTTTGACACATTGTTAGTGTAAAATTCAGTAAAGGTCCATTGTTATTGTATAATTCGATAATACTAAAAACAGATTATAATATATGATTTAAATTCTTTGCATTTAGTTACATATCTTTATAAAACAATGTTAATGAAATTATGTGTTAGTGTACATGGTTGATATACAAATAAGCTAAGTACTTGGTAATATGTTGTCTAAAATGAAAACATGAACTAATATGTTGTTTAAAATGAATACATATCTTTATAAAATGTCTTTTTTATACCCTCAAATCTTAATGATAAACATATATGATTAGAACATTCACACTTCTCAATAAAATCATTTTCATCTTCTCTCAAGTCCCAAAACACAGAACTTCATCTTCATCTTCAATCATCTTCATCGGATCATCTTCATCTTCATCGAAATCATCTTCATCGGAATCATCTTCCTCTTCTGTAATCTCCACCGATCATCAGCTTCATCTTCATCTTCATTATCTTCATCTTCTATAACAATCGAAGTTAATATCACATACCTAAAACATGATTGACACTATGTTTTTGATATGCTAGAATGTAACAGTTTTTGTGTGAAAATATTGTTTGATTCTTGTGGGTTTTTGTCTCGGGTATCAAAACAGAGGTTTGGGTTTTGTTTATTATGAAGGTTTGTTTCAGGTTTTATATGAAAATATTGTTTGATTCTTGTGGGTTTTTGTCTCGGGTATCAAAACAGAGGTTTTGTTTGATTCTTGTGGGTTTTTGTCTCGGGTAGCAAAACAGAGGGTTTGAATGTGTTTTCGGTTCCTCATATGAGATCAACTGTGTTTTGGTTTTGATTCTTGTGGGTTTTTGTCTCGGGTATCAACTGAGTATATTGTTCAAAATGTATCATTGATTTCTATAGTTTCAGATCTCATGTGATTATTTGGCTGATTCTTGTGTGTTTTTCTCTAAAAACAATTAGAGCACAGATCTAGGTTGTTTATTGAAACTATGATACTTGTGGGTTTTAATTTCTGAATCAAATGCGAAGAAACAAATGATGGAAATTGATAAAGCGCACTAGTTATTTGAACACATCAATATTGATACTTGAAATGTGAAAATTGATTTTTGGTTATTTGAGAATTATTTAAAAATATGAACTAAATCAGAATTAAATTTTATACAAATGAACTGATCGGATCAGTTTCGGATTGATGTGTTCATCATATTGATTTTTGGTTTGATTCGATGATATGTGTTCCTCATATTGGTCATTTGAATGTGTTTATATTGGTCATTTGAGAATTGTTTAATAAGATGAACTAAATCAGAATTAAATTTTATACAAATGAACTGATCGGATCAGTTTCGGATTGATGTGTTCCTCATATTGATTTTTGGTTTGATTCGATGATATGGTTTCTCATATTGGTCATTTGAATGTGTTTATATTGGTCATTTGAATGTGTTTTATTGTACAGAATGGCTGCGGATGTAAAGATATGCAAAAAAACCAAGCACGAAGGCGAGAACACTTGACAACCTCCTAGAAGATGGTGCGGTGCACATAAGGAAGTAATTGATCAGAACGATCAATTGTATATGAATGAATATAACCCCAGTGGTAGATATGTAATTAGCGAGCTCTGGAATTTCAAGGAAAATCGAAGAGCTACACTGGGGTTATATTCATTCATATATGAATGAATATAACCCAAGTGGTAGATATGTAATTACCTACACTGGGATTATATTCATTCATATCTGCTACATTCCGAAGTGCACCCATCAGCAAGGATCCACAATTGCTTGTGGTGATACGACATTTTGTCTCTGTATTGTATGTTACGGTCTTTTGTTATCGAGTCTGTAAGTCCTGTCAAGTCTACGAAGTTGGTATGACGTGTTTTCTCTATATTGTATGTATTAAAACTTAACATTTAATATACAATTTAGGCTTTAATAATTTGTTATATATAGTATACACATAATTATTAGATTGCATTTATTTAAAAAAGATTTGATTATTAGATTGCATTTATTAGATTTAATATACAATTTAAGCTTTAATTTTTCTCAAAAAATTATTTGTTCAGGTTTGATATAGAAATAATCTAAGTAATTGATAATATGTTGTCTACAAATCCGATTATTAATCATTTCTAAATGTTTTCTAACCATTTGTATCTAAAAATCAGATTATATGAATGAATCCGATTATTAATCATTTCTAAATGTTTTCTAGCCATTTTTAACATCAACACCTAAACAATGATTGTTTATTTTTAAGGTCAAAACAAACTCTTAAATAATAAGTCAAGAAGTCGAACACATACAAAAGAGAAATATTGATCATTTTTTGTCCAAATAAGCACCAAGCAATATCAAATCCATTCCACAATGAGCATTTTTATGCACTTGATTTTTAAGTCCAGTTGAATGTAAAAACACATCTGCATCAACATCAACATCATCAAATAAAGTCTAAGTTTAGCACATGAATGAATAAAATTTCGTTCAAAAAGTTCAAAATAATACACTTAATACTCCAATCAATTCTTAATGTTAAACTATGTTTATAATAATAATAAACGATGTTAAACCTATATATGGGGTATGTCAGTCAAAATTCAATAATCTCAGCATGTACCCTATGATAGAGATTCATTATCTCTATAACTTATCAGTTTATATTCTACAAACTCTTAGCGACCAATTAGGATGAATTTCATTTTAGAACGAACATAACTAAAAGGTTTAACTTTATCACAATTATAATTAACTCATGATTAATAACAGTTTTAAAATCTAACCATTACCTTGAACCTAATGACTTTCATGCCAAGATCCAGGGATGTTTGGGATACTTAGCAGCAACCTTTCGTACAATATCGTAGGAAAACCCAAACAGTGTTTCTGGCTTTGGTGCAGCCTTTCTTGCATTGTCAATGTCTGCAAAAAACCTAAATCAGAAAGGTTGGAAATAAAATTTGAAATCGGTAAATATAATAAACTTGCCACTTACGTAGATTCAGGCCACCTTAACCTTCATAATGCTTTTTCCTAATGTTTTCTTTGCTTTTTAGGGGGAAGATGGGTGCTTCTCTCCATAGGGCATACAAAGCACAGATTGTTGGCGGAAGCCCGCCACATTTAACATATAAAGTTTTTTTATATGTTAAATATGGCGGGCTGCCGCCAATAACCTGCGTTTTGTATGCCCTAGGAGAGAAGCACCTATGTTCCCCTTAAAAAGCAAAGAAAAACATTAGATTTTTGGATTTGATGTTTTTCGATGCTGAAAGGTCATTAGTGATGACTGTGTGATCATGCTTTACCTGAGAACAAATGCACCAAGTTAAGCTCAAGGTTTTTCAACTTGATCAAATGTCACTTATACCCTTTAATAAAGACCTTGTTCGTTTTTTGCACGCCCTGTTCGTTTTTTTTAATGTTGAAACAACGTTAAAACCTAAAACCCTATGCTGAAGTGTTGTTTTTTGCACCTGATTGGGCCGAGGCGTCGCCTCAAAACGCTTCACGTGTTTTGACGCTTCAGAGCAAATAAAACGTTTTGCCAAACGGTTAACACTTTAAGCGAGCTTAAAGCGCACTTTTTTAAACTAAGTTTCCAACACAAGAAAACTACACAATTGTTTTATTCTATTTTTTACTATTTTCTTCTTTAGCACATTAAATGTAATAATTGAATGTGATAAGAAAAGCAGTGTGACTTACAGGAAGTGACTCCCATATGGCTTCATCAGTCAAATGTTCTTCATTTACTGGAAGTAACGCCTTGCACATTCTGTACACATTACAAATCTTGTTTTCAGATTATAGGGTTACTTATTTCAATATTCATTTACAAAATCACCCACAAATAAAACTAAAGCGACCTAATGGTCGGACCATGGGTTCCCTTCAATAATCAGATTAACAAACTTAGAATGCTTGTACTCCAATTACTGTGTAGGTCTCAGTTGATATGGAAGCAACCATAACAGAGGATACTCAATGGTATTTAAGGCTCGGACCATCGGTTCCCCTTCAACAATAACTTGAGGTAAGCCTACAACAGGAAACAACACGTCATAAACCCAAAATTTTAACCAAATTTTAACGAAACAACACGTCATAAACCCAAAATTTTAACCAACCAGTAGCAATCTTGGATAAAAGAAACTGGTAAAACTAAAATTGCAAAATTATGAAAGCAGTGAAACTTTGAATATTCAATAATAAACCATAGTATTACAAAATTATGATTTAGAAAAATAATAAAAATTAAAAATTAAACATTACAATTAACACTTAATAGAATATCTCGTTCTCTCGCCTTCTTCCATGCAATTTCGTTTTTTGTTTTAATTTGTAGATCTGCTAGCATATCACAGGTCTTCTGATCCTGTTTCAGCAAATGTGTAATAAACTCTTCTGCTTTTTGTTTACACTCTGTTGGAGTAGAAGAGGCAACTTCATCTAGCAGTGCAATGCTACTCCAGGTTTGCTTATAATATTTATCACTAACAATAGCAACATTTTGGTTGAGTTCTTAAGCGTTTCTTTGTTCTTGGAGTGACCAGGTTGAAAATTCGATTTTAAGATCAGTGGTATCGGACCAGTGGTAGAAGGTTTTCCTTGCCATTTAGGAAGAATGTAAGTGTTTTTGGACAATTTGTTTTAGGATGAATGTTTTTTTTTAAACTGAAGTGTTGATGTTTTCAAGTAAAATAATAATGATGCTTTATAGTGTTTAAAATCTTTGATAGAGAAAATGAAGAGACATCTCCTAATTATGATAACCTTTTTTTGAAGGTTTCAATTTTGTTCCTTGGTTTTCTACATATTTAATTTTACTTGTTTTCCCATGAAAACTCATTTTTCAAAGGGTTTGCATTAAAATGCTTAATAGGATAACTGAACAGGCAATTCCCATATACACGTTTTTTACTCTTAAATCATTAAATGTACATGGTTTTTAAGTATAAATGTTAATTTAAAGTTTGCCTTTAAAGCTGACCTTTGGACTGTTACATATAGTATATAATAGCATTGCCAATAAATTTTTTTTTCATCAAAACAGATTCATTCAGTGAAACAAAAGTGCAACTATTATTGTTTTGCCTTTGTTCTTATAAATATATTAGAATGGAGTCATATACTTCTGCAAAATCTGACGATTTCAAGCAACGCTTTATTAAACAAATCGAAGACCAAGTCTTGGCTGATAGATCTACTCTTCAAGAGTTAAAGAGGTGTTTTAACGGACTGGAACTTGGTCTGCTGACAAGAGACCAAGTTTCGAGGGACTTGAGGGCAATGCCGACTACTTCCGTTCGTGACCTGTGTGTTGCGAGTAATATAGAATGTGGAGAAAGAGATCTGGAGTTCATGAGAAAGATCAATGAGATACACAGAGAGGTTCAGTGCTCCATGGAGTTGAAGTTAAAGTTCCTTGATTCTTGCAATTAGAGTTAGATGTCTCTGATTAGTTTTCTTTTTTATATGTAATTGCTACTTTCTTAATACAGGAAGTATTTATTAAGTATTGTTTTTTTTATCACAGTTTAGTTTTACATCTTTTCATGAGTTTGAAGATAAAGAGACGGTCTTCCATTTTCGATAAATTAGAAAATATTTCATCTAAATTTTTTTTCTTAACATTGTTGTTTGGTACCATGGATGATCTGTTTAATGTTCATTTATGTGCTGACTTTAACAATTTTGGAAGCGAAATACTTTCAACAAACACGGGTAACTTTTTCCTTAATTTTAATTAAATTAAGATTATTTGGTACTTGTAGATATTCTGGGGCTAAAGTCAAAAGCTACATTAGGGACAACAGCACTCAATATGGTACTCTTACAGACTCAAGTGTAGTTGTTTGATCAATTGATTCTAATGTTTTATTAGCATTTTATTGATTCTTTGTTAGTTACATTTGATGGTGATCATATGAATAGTTAAGATCTATGAAAAACTTCAATTCAACGAAAGTTAAGTACCTTTTCAAGCCGATGTATTAAAATACTTCTACAAACTTCAATTCGATTATATCTCGGTCACACAGCCACCACAACTTCCGGTCGTTCCCAGCTCTCCTGCAGAATCAAAACTTAATTAGGTATTTAATTAAAAACTTGATGAACACAATTCAAAGAACAATTCTGCCTTGTCCTGTATCTGAGCATGATGTGCACATTATACAAGATTAACTACTTACATGACAGTTAATTTATACAAGATTGTTTGGTAGTTGTATATATTCTAGGGCTAAAGTCGAAAGGTCCATTGGTGGGAGCAGCAATCAATATGCTAGTCTTATAGACTCAAGTTTATATCTTTTAATATATGTTCGTTTATTTAACAACATATTTTGATAACAAACGAAGTTGAACACGAAAATAATTTTATAGCCCTGAGATTAGAAAAAGACGTATAACAGGCAAGAAAGTAATTTTATGAAACCATGTTGAGGTAAAATGAGAAAAACAACCGTGTAGTCATTTAAGATGATTTTCGTCCTAATTTACAGCACACGGGTGACAATAAAAACCCTAATGAAGGCTACCTTCAACCTAAATAATCCTAGAAATCAACCTAAAACAGTCTACAACACCCAAAAGTTAGAGTTTATACTATGCAGCTTGCTTAAAAAAGCCCTCGGAAACACACAAAAAGATTCAAACTGAAACTAAGTTACAACATAGCAATGTTGAACTTCTACTCTAATCACATTGTTTTACACCATGAATGACAATATAAAGTACACGCGTTTGATACATACCAGAAGTCTTTACGATAGAACAACCATTAGTTGTTGGAAATATGAAGCTTTGACCTATCAAAAAGTTTGATGGTTGTTTTGGTATCTCCAATGCCCTAACTACACTTTCAAGCCATTCAATAGCTTTAAACCTTGTCATAGCTACAAAAAATGAAAAAAAATCAAATAATCAACAACGTTTCTATTGTTTTGTTAGAAAGAATTTGAAGGCAAAATTTAAAATTATACCTTAGGGTTTAGGACTTTCCTTGAAGGTAGAGTAACACTAAACAATACCGTTTCAAACTTTAGCGAAAACAACACTAAAGGATACCGTTTCGTAATTATGACATCAGCGAGGACTACATAGCATACCTGAGAAGTTGACACGTAGCCAATTCTATGTCATTATCTAAGCTCCCTTAATAGATAACATCATGTTCAAGATAACCTCTTTCGTGTTCATGTGAGCAAGAAGAGAGAAAGACACAAACGATGTCTCAAACACAGTTCACATGATACGGATTTGACACCTGAACCTGTATCATCTGAACTATGTTTCACACCTCCTTTGTGTCTTCCTCTCTTCTTGCTCACATGAACACGAAAGAGCTTATCTTGAACATGAGTAATGACACAACTGTCTTCTACCTCCATCGCTAGATTCAAAGGGCAAATATGGTCAAAATCAACAAACACAAGATTCATAATATTTAATGTTTTGAATGTGATGGTTCATACCTTTAAGATGAAATCGAAGTTGGTGAACAGTCTTACATCAGATGCAATGTACCTACGCAAGAGACATCAATTAGTTTGAGCAAATAGAAAAACTCATTTAAATTACCTAAATACCTAATTTCATGACCTAAACTCTACACAATTTAAATTATCAACAATTTTCATCATCCAGAAATAAACCAATCTGACGATTAAACAACTCCTCTTAACAGTTTTAATAGAATTAATAGCACACGCGAGTTTTAAAACAATTAATAACAGTTTTAATAACAATTGCAGCAATCTATATAATGTTTACCGTAGGAAAGTATTGACAGCCCAATCATCAATGTTCGTTTCATCGTCACTTCTTTCTTCTTCGTTCTCGGATCTTTAGCAGGCTGCACAACAATTACCATAGCTTTACCTAAACAATAATCCATGGGCATATTAAAAATCAAATCTTTTTTAACCCCAAATCGAAAAACATCCAAAACACGATGGAAAATCAATAAACTTATGATTGATTTAGCAATTTATGATAAGAAGATCTAAAATCACCAATTCTATTAACACGATGGTCAAACACCAAGATTTATCATAAAAAGAACAAAAGGTTTAATTTTTTCTATCTTTTCAGTCAATAAAAAGAACATAACAAAAGGCACAATTCATTTACAGAAAACCAAAATTACCTGCCCACATGACAACCCCACCAGCATTTTCAATTCTGCCCCTTTCATCACTAAATCAAAGGTTCTCGCAGGTTGGAACCACAAAAAGCTCACCCCTAGACTCATTCATTCAACCTAAAATCAATATAAGACAAATAGAGTAGAGTGTGAGGTTGGTTTAAATATAACAATTGATTAAATCTGCTAAAATGAGATGATACGTACAACTGTCATACCTTCTCCACTTTTTCTTGGTATAGATTTGTTCAGTAATATGCAGTCGAAAACAACAAATTTGGATTAAATTAGCTTGTATCAAAGTTGAAAGCTCCTAAATTAACTGTCATAACAGTAGTATTTACATTTAGAAGACTTGTAAATGCTCTTTTTTAAAACCTCCTAAATCCTTTTTTATTAGAAAAAGTTAAATGCTCTTTTCAAATTTTATTTCCAACCTTACTGAACAATATTTGGCTGATAACCACCCCGAAGACTCGGTTTCCACCCTATACAAGCAATCAAATTGAAACATCATACAATTGCTTTTACATATTTTAATTTACATCAAATAAAAAACTTAGAGGTGACAAAATAAGCGGGTCGGGACTCATTCACCTATAAAGATAAAATCCAACCCAAATGGACTAATTCATAAGCAAACAGGTCAAATTTGCCACCTTTAAGACAGATATATAACAGTATGAGCAACATAAATAAAACTTTGGGATCTACGTAAGTACCATGAAAGAAGTTCACGCCTTGAATCCCTTGCACTTTCACTGTTCGGCTTAACATATCTTCTATGGTTGAGATCAAAATTTCTACCCCTATGCCTTCTCGGCACATGCTTTTTTATTCTTGGACCTATCTCTGTCTTGGTGTACATTTGGAACACATTTCTACTACTGAAAAATTAACCAGTTAGACGCCTAGAATACAACAAATCTCATCACAGCATAATTGTAGTAGCTTTCAACATTAAGAAAACAATTCACTTGTTTCAAAGCTACAATTTCTAAGAAACAAAATCCAAAAAACAACATACTTCCCATAACCTCATGAAACAAAACCGAATCGGACTACTAAACTATATAATTCACACCTCACACTAAATTCAGCATCAATCAATCGAGATTCCTAAATTTTACATTAAGAAACTGAATCTTCAAATTATAAAACAAAATCATATCAACTAATATACTGCAGTAACTCTCGTAACCTTAAATTGATACTATAAACAATTCGTTCATCTTCAAATAATATCATACACCATCAAAATAATAATCATGAACAAAATATTGACCTAATCAACGAAACAGCCAAGATCAAATCTTTTTTAGGTTTGACTGAATACCCCACAATCTTAACTCAAATTCAAGCAAAACCCATATCACAGAAACTCCAAATTCCTAAATTTCTACAAACATATGTTATGATCAAGAACACAAACCCTAGAAGCAAAATCAGAATGAAATCAACAACGAATGGAATGAAATTGATGGGGCCATTGATGCAAACCTGAAGAGAAAGTAGAAGAAGATTTGGATTTGGAATGTCTTGTGTGAGACCTAGCTGATGCTGCTGAAATCTTCTTCTTTACTTCATCATCATCATGATTTAACCCTATTTTTCCAACAAACTCAACTGAAATCATCATCATCAATTTACCGAGTTGATATTGAAGAAAAGAATTAATAGAAACTACATACACACACGTACACAAACCTGTTGAGTAAATTAGAGATATGTGGAGATGAAGTTGTGTTTATGTTACTTGCAGACAACCGGATCGAAGATGTTTCTGAGTTGAAGAGAGAGAGAGGTGTGAAGATTATGTTTTCAATTTTGAAAATGAGCTGGACTATATTTGATTGAGAGAGAATAAAAGATTAAAATTACCATTTGAATTTGATTTTTGAAATTCCCTCCTAAAAACTCTGACCTTATTTTCAATTTTGAAATATATAGATAGATAGATTATATTTTAAAGGTGGAGATTGAAATTATGACATCAGCGTTATGACATCAGCGGAGTCTATGTGGCATCCAATGTGGCATATTTAAGAAGATGACACATAAGCAAAGTGAGGTCATGCTTTAAGCTCCTTTTATAGTATAGATAGATCATTATATTTATAATTAATTTTTTATCCAATATAATACACACTTTAACAGTTTTCTTGTTTTTACTAATCTAAATTTTCTTCCATAACTTGATTTTGTTGGCTAAAGAAAACTAAATATGTAACTGTGTATGATTTAATTTCTTAACGTTGCTATATAAAATTTATTGAAAACGGAGTTGTGTTTTGGTGTAGTAAGTTAGATCAAGTGTCAACGTCAAAGCGGTATCGTGACGAACATATAAGAATGATTCTTAAATTTTATATTATACCTTTTATTTCTTAATCTTACATAATTTTGTTTTAAAAACCGAAAAACCGAACCGAACCGATGATAAAACCAAAAAAACCGAAAGCAAAAAAAACCAAAACCGAAAACCAACATTTCGGTTTAGTTTTGGCCAAAAACCGAACAGAACCATGCAGGCCCCTACATTAACGTGGTTGAACAGAGATAAGAAAGTGTTATACCTTTTATTTCTTAATCTTACAAAATTTTGTTTCAAAAACCGAAAGCGAAAAAAACCGAAACCAAACGGTTTTAAAAAACCGAAAACTGACATTTCGGTTCAGTTTTGGCCAAAAACCAAACCGAACCGTGCATACCCCTAACTTTAACGTGGTTGAACAGAGATAAGAAAGTGTTATATGTGTCGCACATTGCACTCTAAACTAATGAAAGTAATTTGAAAACACATTAAAAAGAAAAACCAAGAAAAGTGTCAAAAATAAGGTTTCGGTTTTGGCCAAAAACCGAAACGAACGGTGCACACCCCTAACATTAACGTGGTTGAATAGAGATAAGAATGTGTTATATGTGTCGCACATTGTACTCTAAACCAATAAAAGTAATTTGAAAAAAGATTAAAAAGAAAAACCAAGAAAAGTGTCAAAAATAAATAAGAAAAAAAGGTTAGAGACCAGATTCGAACCTGGATCTCTAGGTTAGAAACAATGAGCCTTGGCCAATAGAGCATCTTGACATTTGCTCATCATTTCATAGGATCTATTAGTTAGGAAGGTCATCCATTCAGCATTGCTTTTGGTAATTAGGCAAAAAATTACATGCTTTCATGTTTGTTTATGTAATGTTGTTGTAGGTGTTCATAAATTAGTGTATTTTAATTTTTAGTATTGCTGGGTGTAGATTAGGGCAAGAGAAAAAGACTGATTTTTTTTACTGAAGTATGATGATGAATTACAATATATTTGGTATGATAATTAATGGTAGATATGACGATAAATTGCAAGAGATGTTGGTTGCTGAATTGAATAGCAACATATTTTTATGAAGTCATGTAGTATTTGTTTTCAACAGGGCCGGCTCAAGGGGAGTGTAATAAAGCAAGAGTTTTAGGCCTCCGTTTTCCTAGGGCCTCAAGTTCTAAGAAAATATATTATATTTTGGTAATTTTGGCTTTGAAATTGTTAACATTGAGGTTTATGATCTATAATTATGCGTATACAAAGATGATATATGAATAATAGATGCATAGCAAATTTTTTCGTTTACAAAAAGGGCCCCAATTTTGCTATCCGCTTTGGGCCTAGAAAAAATTAAAATTTTTTGAGCGGGCCCGGGTTTTCAATTTCTCATTATGTTCATGAATGAACTGATCTAGATTGTTTATTGGTGTATGATAATCAAGTGTATATCCCTTTTATTTACTGTATATGTGTATGTATTTGTATATATTTATATTTGTTTGTTTGTATATTTTTAGTAAAAATCATAATTTAAGAATTGTATACCCCTAGTAAGTTCTAACAAAATTGGGAATTTTAGATATAGATCGATAAAAATCATGTCGTCTAATAGATATTAGATGTACACAACGAGAACCACTAATGGTCGTTTAATCCGGCATTTCAATCTCATGTGACTTACTTCTTGGATTTTGCGTATGCCAACGCTACTAACATTCGAAGCCGAACTATAGAAGGGGTGGATGTGTTGGAAATTAGATGTCCATGTGCCGTATGCAAAAATCGGGAATACAAGAGGAGAGGTTTGGTCGAGTATGATACATATAACAAAGGATTCATGAAGAATTATTTGATATGGTATTGCCATGGTGAATCATTTCCTACCCAAGACGCCGGTCAATTCTCAAACACCGTACCATCTCAACAGGCTGGTGATTTTACAAGATGTGATCAAATGGTTATCGAAAGCATGCACCAAAATCAACATCCTAATGGTGAGCAAGGACCACAAGCCCCAAATCAACAAGCCGAAGCATACTATACCATGTTAAGGCAAGCAGATGAGCCTTTATGGAATGGGTGTGAAAAGGCTAGCACACTCTCTATCATCACCAGATTATTACTGGAAATCAGAATGCAATGTTTCAGAGTGCAATGTTTCTGACTCGGACTATTAGTCAGAAACGCCGTTTTCTGTCGAAAATTGCTTAGAAATGCCGTTTTCCGACAAAAATCTTGGTCGGAAATAAGACAGTTTTTTAGTAGTGTAAGTATTGACCTGACACTTATAAATTTTGTAAAGTTGATTTTTTAGACATTGTTCTTTTCAATTGGATATTAACTTTGATTTTTTAATACTGTCTATTTTTTATTATTTAACCTATTGTATGTTTACCATTCATATCATCCAGTCACATTAAATATTTGAATATTTTTAGAAAATCACTCATAAAAACAATCATCATAATTATTCTTTATTTGTTTTAATATTTTAACAAACATAATTTTGAACTTGATAAAGCTTTTAAGTAAAAAGTATAAGTTAATTTAAAATATTAATAATGAATTCCATATTAATTTAATTTGATTAATGATATAATAAGTATTTTTAATTAAAAAAATAAGTATCCATAATTAAGTATCTATTACCTCCAATGGATAATGCGTGTCCTCCTATGGTTGTCTTTTACTATATAGTATAGAATTATTTATTACATAATTAAAGTCCGTTTGACGTGATCAAATCATACATCTATATCTATACTATATTATAATGCATTTGAGAAGAAACTTGTTTGATGTGATTAGACTATACATATATATATATATATATATAGGGTTGGGCTAGACAAAAAACCCTATCTTTCTTAGAAAACTCTGGAAACTCAAAGCTCCCGACATTTTTTTTTTTGAAAAAAATAACACATGTAATATACATGTTTTTAAGACTTTTGGGCCAAAAAAAATCAAAAAAGCGCCGAGTACTTTTTTTAAAAAAAAAATAAACAAGTTCCAAAAACTTCGTTAACTAACATGTGTTAGACAACAAATGCTGAAAGTTGCTGAAATTTGTTTTTTTTTTTTTTAAAAAAACCCTTCGGCGCTTTTTTGATTTTTTTTGCCCAAAACTCTTAAAAACATGTATATTACATGTGTTATTTTTTTCAAAAAAAAAAATGTCGGGAGCTTTGAGTTTCCCGGGTTTTCTACCTAAAGAGGGTTTTCTACCTAGCCTTATCCTATATATATATATATATATATAGGATTGAGTTAAAATGAGAACCACCTCGAGTTGTAAGAACCACGAGAACCGCGCCCCGCGGGTGGCCGTTGACCACGAAATTTTTTTTACACCTAGATCCGTATATTTTAACACCGGGGGTAAATTTTGGGTTCAAACGGCACGCCCGAGGGGGTAGTTTTTTACGCCCAAAGTTTGGTTAAAAAAAAAGAAAAATTAAAAAAACCCAAACTTTGGGCGTAAAAAACTACCCCCTCGGGCGCGCCGTTTGGACCCAAAATTTACCCCCGGTGTTAAAATATACGGATCTAGGTGTAAAAAAAATTTCGTGGTCAACGGCCACCCGCGGGGCGCGGTTCTCGTGGTTCTTACAACTCGTGGTGGTTCTCATTTTAGCCATCCCCTATATATATATATATATAGGGGACCGCTAAAATGAGAACCACCTCGAGTTGTAAGAACCATGAGAACTACACCGTACGGGGCGAGTTGGACCAATTTTTTTTTCATAAACGTAGATGCTTGTATTATAAACACATTTGTAAAAAAAAAAATTCAAAAAAAAAATGTCGTGTGTGTAGTTTTGAGCACCACAGGTTTGTGTTTACGGGTTACGGTTCCCGTAAACACAAACTTGTGGTGCTCAAAACTACACACACGACATTTTTTTTTTAATTTTTTTTTTACAAATGTGTTTATAATACACGCATCTATGTTTATGAAAAAAATTTTGGTCCAACTCGCCCCGGATCAACAAGTTCTCATGGTTCTTACAACTCGAGATGGTTTTCATTTTAGCGGACCCCTATATATATATATAGGGTCAGGATTTAGAGAGAACGGTGAAAACGATTTTGGTGGTGACATGTGGCATTGATGCTAAATTACACTAAGGGGTAATATTGTCAAAAAACTCACTCACATGAACTGGTTGTTCAAATAAAACGCCATAAAAACACCCAATTCAGAAAAATGTCATGAAAAATACCCAGTTAAAAACGCCATAAAACACCCAATTCAGAAAAATGCCATGAAAAATACCCAGTTAAAAACGCCATAAAACACCCAGTTCAGAAAAACGCCATAAAATACCCAGTTAAGAAAAACACCATGAAAAAAACTCAGTTGAAAACGCCATAAAACACTCAGTTCAGAAAAAACGCCATGAAAATACCTCGTTAAAACTCCATAAAAACACCTAGTTCAGAAAAACATTGTTAGAAATGTAGGCTTAGAAAACAAATGCAGTATGCAAGCAATGCAGAATAGAGCAGCAACAGATGCTCTATTGTTTGATGCGCTAATATAATAGATGCTCTAGTACTAGATGCTCTAATCAGATGCTCTAATAGATGCTCTAATCAGATGCTCTAGTACTAGATGCTCTAACAGATGCTCTAATATGTGGCATGCGTTATTATGTGGGATGCGCTATTATGGAGCAAGTTCAGAAAAACGCCATGAAAATACCTAGTCTAAAACGCCATAAAACACTCAGTTCAGAAAAACGCCATAAAATCCAGTTATTTTTTTTTTCGAAAAGTATATCAATAGTATACTCGTTGGAAATATAAAAAAAAACGTTGAGTTTTATGGTGTATTTTTTTCGAAAAATAATCAAGTATAAAAAAGTTATTGTTGTTTAAATATGATGGGGAAAATGGCATGTGATTAGCATGTGCACATTTGCTTGGATCTTTCTATTTTACCCTTCCTTGTAGTTCCAAGGCCCCTACTATTTACAAAAATGCCACCACATCAATTTAAGCCACAAACCACTAAGATCTTGTGGCTGAGAATCGTTCTCACCGTTCTCACACTTTGAGGCGTTCTCTCCTGATCCTGTTTCTATATATATATACTATATTATAATATGCATTTGAGAAATGCATTTTAAGATACCCAAAATTAAGAACTTTTTAGAATTTAATGCATAAGGCACAACCCTAAAATAAAGGTAAATTAGTATTTGAAACACTACTTACATTTTAATCTTCTCACCTTAATTACACTTAAATCTCTTATCTTTAACCAAATTCTAGTTAATTAATTAGTAGTTACACTTTATCTCTCTAATAAAAAAACAAACTACCTCCACGATTTTTGAACGGCATAACTTTTTCGTACATTAATACTTTTTTAATTACACCATAAAAGCGAGCATTTTATTCTCTTTAATTTGAGTATAGTATTGCTGTAGTTTTTAAAAATTGAAAAATTGATATGTTATGTAATTAATAGTGTCTATTGGTAAGCAATAGTTGAATCGTTAACCAAAACCAAAATGAAATCAACCAACAAGGGGAATTAGCTGAAAACTGATTAATCGAAAACTGAATTAACCAAAAACCAGTTATCAGTATATTTTGCACTCTCATATACCAAAATTAACCGAAGTGAACTGAACCATATTTCATATATTTCTGGCTTTATACATTTGGTTCATTTATTTAATATTTTATACCTCATTTTCATTTATTTCTAAGCAAAAGTTGTAGTCCAAGTTTGGTTTTGGCTATCAAACGAACCGAACAAAAAACCGTAAATATAATCGAAAACCGATTATTTAATAAAACAGACTAATCGATGACTTCGGTTGAAATTAAGGTTAATAACAGAACCCTAAACCATGCACACCCTAACAATGTCTGTGTTTCCTGCAGCATCGTGTAGACGTCTCTTCTAGTAGAACTTAATAACTCTAAACACACATGAAGATTACTAGCCTTGATACATATTAAAATGGCTTTGCTCTCTAAAAATATGAAAAGTAAGTAAAGTTGATAGAACTTATAAGATTGAAAGGCTTAACCAATGACTCCGACGTCTAAAAGAGATTGGTGTTCATGTTGAGCTCCGATTGGCTATGTAGATGTGTGGACCTTTCTAGTGGAAGGTCTTTTGTTAGAAAGCATGTTTGAACGTAAGACAATTGTTAGAGAGCAACCTTAAATTTTACCTTAGTTGATGTGATCATGTATTTAACTAATCCGATATGTCATGAACTAATGATTAAATTCTATAATTCTTTTGAACCTCATCAAGAAACACAATCATGATTTTAAACTAAGTGCAATGAATTACAACTCACAACACCAATATTCAATACTAGTAAGTTGATATTGAAACGGTTTGAAGGCAATGTTTTACATATTTTTCCTATATTATTTCACAACTTTACTTCCCTTCACATTTACACTCTTCATTTTTTTTTCTTTTCATTGGTCATGAGGTGAGATACACACACTTGGACCCACACGGACACCCCTTTCTCTCTCTCTCAATTAAGGCTACTCGGTAGGGTTGATAGAGGATGGGCCTCCATGTCAGCACCACGTAGGATAAGTATGAGGATGGATCTAAGGAAATGGGGGAGGAGCCTAATATATATATATATGTGTGTGTGTGTGTGTGTGTGTGTGTTGTATGTATATGTGTGTGTGAGAAGGAGGACGTGTTTTTGTCTTGTAGTGTCCGTCTTCAACGTCCAAACCCCGACGATTACGACGATGTTGACCCAGGGGAAATGGTGTGGGGGGCGTCGCCGGGGCTGGACAACCCCCACACCGAGTAGCCTAAAGTTACATACATAGCCTCTCCTAATAAAGTTGTCAAGTCAAGGCAGATCAAATACTTTTTTACTTTATATTTACTTATTCTAAAATTTAAACTAGACACATATTTAGTGATATTTCTAAAGCCATTGTAAATGTAATTAACTAAGATTAGATACTTAATCTTAGTTAATTACACACATAGTCTCTCCTAATAAAATTCATGCAGTAAAAGATATATTATTCTCACTAACAATCATTGTCTATTTTATTTTCCGGTCTAACACTATCGCCTTTCGACTTTTGAAATTTCATTTTTGTATCGGTCTACATTTTGCTAGTTAACACGCCACAGCACGCGTTCGCGATTCAACGCATTTACGTCTATTTTTTGTTCCATTTAATGGTCTCGTCGTAATGCGCGGGTCCTAAATACTCGAAGCGTAAAGAAATAATAAAGCACACTCACAATTGTAAAAAAAATAACAAAAACGTTCACACCTTATTTAGTTATTTATGAATAGAAATTTAGAATGAAAATTTAACGGTTTAACCATTTTCCATCTATTCAATTGTGAAAAACTAATTCAAAACTGTAATGCAAATTCACAACTATAACACACTTAAGCATGTAAATGTGAAAAAAATAATGAAATTTACTGTGGTGTTGTATCATTTGCCTCTTGTTTAGGTTATTTAGCAAGTATATAAACTCACTAACACAAGCCCCGTTTGCGGTGTGTACATATACTGTATATGTGTGGGCGCTTAGGGGGGAAGTGAAATTGCACTAATTTTAACGTTATTTTACTAATTTCGTGAATGAAAATAACGTTAAAAGCGACGGACAGACGGTTAATCATGCATCATGTAGTGGCGTTGATAGCCGAAAGACAAGGGGGTGCATGCACCAATCGGTCTTTGTCCCGATTGCTAAGTGTTATGTGCCTTATGTCCAAGGCTTGATGCAAAACTATAATCGAGTCGGCGGTCTCACTGGAAGCAATCTCTCTATTCCTACGGGGTAGAGGTAAGGTTGTTTACATCTATCCTCCTCAGACCCTATCTTAATTATGCTATTGGTAGGATTTAGTGATGATGATGATGATGATGATGATGATGATGATGATGATAACAAACATGGCCATGATATATGTGATCATAAAAATGTTCCATTATGTAAATCACAAACCAACCATGTGAAAATAAAGGAGTACTATGAGAGAGGGAAAAAGTGGTAACATTTGCAATCCAATAATTTAAAGATATTTACTATAGATGGGGCAAGATATATATACGTGTTACATAATAATAAAAACATAGTTGAATTGAATCACCATCAATCAAAAGAAAAGGAAGAGACGTGCAAACAAGTTTCGTTGATAATGACCAAAATAAGAATAAACTTATGTAGGTGATCCGATATTGCGATATTTTGTGACCGAATTCAACGATCATAAAAGCTTTTATAGTTGTAAATTTTGCGACCATTAGTTTTGTGACCATCATATTTGTGACCGCCTTTATGCGACTGGTTTGCGATCACTTTAAAAACAAATTACTTTTTTTAATATTTACATATATTTTTTATTTCTTAGATGGCAATATACAAACACAAATCAAATTAGAAAGTTCTTCAAATTGATAAATACAAATTATCAAATAATATATCCACAATTTAGTTTTTAAAATGGCAAGCGTATTTACAAATTAATAATCTAAAAAGAAAACTGTTGTCTAGATTCAACACACGGTAAACAATTTCAAAAGAGTGTTGCTAAATACACTCTCGTTTCTTTCAGTTTTACTGGTTGCACTCCCTCCACTACTAGAAAAAAGACCTTTAATGACACAAGAACAATGACACACACTAATCTTATGACACGTAAACGCATGTGTCATAAAAAAATGTCATCGTTGGTAAAATCTAAATATTTTATGACACCTATATTTGTACGTCATCGTTTAAACGTCATTTAAAAAAAAACAAAATACATTAAAATATGTGTGTCATCGTTGTGTGTCATTTTATAATTTTTATGACACTATATTTGTGTGTCATCGTTTAACTGTCATTAAAAATCATATTGAAATAGAGTTAATTACACAAATGGGTCATGTGGTTTATACCTAGTTTCGCCTTTAGGTACTAACTTTTTTTAACAGGTTTAGGTTTTATGGTTTTAATTTTGTAACATCTTTGGGTACTAACACCAAAATTATCAATATAATGACTAAAATACCCTTTCATTCTTTTTAATATTATCAATGTAACACCTTTGGGTACTAACACCTAATTTTATTTAAGTTTAAATCAATTTTACAAAATCTATTTTTTTTACTTTCATCTTTTTATTATATCTCTTAATTAACATAAAATCTATTTATTTTTTTATTTTTTATTTATAAATATAAATTAAAAAAGTCAGAAAACGTTGGCTCCATTTTTTATTTATTAATAATATTACTAAATAATACTAGATAAATATCTGACTAATATTATGGATATATAAAAACTCTTTAAAATATAAATTAAATAATGAAACAAATGATATAATAAGTATCTATTAAAATTCATAGCAATCTTGAAAACACACGAATATAATATCTGAAAATTAGTTAAAATAATATATCAAGATATGTGGCATAATCGAGAAAAACTATTTAAAAATAACTACAATTAATTTAATATATTTTGTAGTAAAATCATAAAAATGTATAATCTAATCTGATTTGTTTGTCACGATCAATTACTTGCACATTTTGAGACGGTGTGATTAAACCATGACGTCTCTATTTTATTTGTGTATCTATGCGCTTAGAAAACAATTTAGTTCCGATGAGATACAATCTTTAATTATTATTGTTATTGGTTTTATATTATTTAATCCCATATATTAAAAATTACAAAAATTAAAACTAAGTTTTATACATTAAACAAGTGTAATACACGGAGTTTTAACCTAATATCTTAATAATAATTTATTTGCACATTACCAACTATTATTAAACCTATTGAATTTTTAATTATTTAAGATTTTGGGCAACTTCTATCGTGCTAAATTATTTATCATTTCTTAAAAAATATATATAAATATTTACTTATAAAAAAATAAATAGATTTTATGTTAATTAAGAGATATAATAAAAAGATGAAAATAAAAAAATTGATTTTGTAAAATTGATTTAAACTTTAATAAAATTAGGTGTTAGTACCCAAAGGTGTTACATTGATAAAATTAAAAAGAATAGAAGGGTATTTTTGTTATTATATTGATAATTTTGGTGTTAGTACCCATTGGTGTTACAAAATTGAAACCATAAAACCTAAACCTGTTAAAAAAAAGTTAGTACCTAAAGGCGAAACTAGGTATAAACCACAAGATCCATTTGTGTGATTAACTCTATTGAAATATGTGTGTCATCGTTGTGTGTCATCTTATAATTTTTATGACACTATATTTGTGAGTCATCATTTAAAACTCATATTGAAATATGTGTGCCATCATTCTTATTGAAAGAAACATATCGGTATTTTTATTTGTGTAGTGTACATGTGTTGAAATTGTAGCTTTAACTTCATCGACTGAATTAGAATCTTAATTGTACGTCCATATCAGACGGGAGGTACTAAATGTGGCTATTATGTGTTGAAGTTCATGAAAGTGGTGGTTGAAGAAGGAATTGAAATGAATGTATAAAACATGAAAGAGTTAATTACTGTTTTCGTCCCTATGGTTTGTCAAAAAAATCACTATTTCAGTCCATTAGTTTAAAAATTGTGATTTCAGTCCCTGTGGTTTCACTTTCGTAACCATTTCAGTCCACCTTGTCACACCCCCAAAATACCACATGCCGAAACACCGCGGGGCGTGTGACGTACCAGGATCTAGCCACCAATCACATTGAACCATAACATAGAATTTAATAAAAGTTTCCATTTATTTCATAAGGTAAATCCAAACACAATCAAAACCAATTTGTTCAGCGGAAGTATAAGGTAAATAATGTTTTCATGTGTTTCAAACAAATGTGCTACGACCCATGACGACTCCAGCACTCCCAGATAGCAAGTTCCAATCCAAGTACCTAAGGACCTGCAAGCATGCAGAAAAAGTGTGTCAGACAGGCTGGTAAGTTCACAGTTTGCTTTATCCGTTTAATACCAAGTAGTGTGTTATGATTTGTTAAGTTGATAATAACTCGATACCGCAGACGACCCTTTTTGCCCTTCCCCAATGCTCTATCAAACATTGGTCATGATTTAAAGTTATTAGTTCACGCCCGTCCTATCCAGGTACGTCGTGAGGGTGCCAAACCTAATAGCGCTATCAACTAATAACCCCGTTGCCCTACAAGCAACAACCGGTAGTAATGATGGGACTTAAGTGATTGAGAGTGATTGTATTATCCAACGTTAACGTGTACTGAAAACCGTTGCATATCCCCTGCAAGGATAGCATTGTGAAATCCACCTCACATCCCCTACAAGGATGTGGGTATTTGAAAACCGCCTCATATCCCCTGCAAGGATATGGGTTTACGAAAATCCGTTTACAAGTTTGTCAGTTTGATTTGTCCCCACCGGACGCATGCTTGTTTTAAGAGGAGTGAACTCACCTTGGTTTGCTCGGTATGACTAGTTACTCGCACACACAATAAATCAGTCAAAGCCTACGATATACATGTATGCGTGATCAGTTTCACATTCGCAAGGTTCACGTATAAATAAAAGTCACAAGGTGTATTCAATCAGCGATCATCGAATAGCGCATAACAGTTATACAAACTCAGTCAAACCCATAATTCACATGCATGCTCTATAACAATGCTTAACAGTTAGGTGCTATACGAAAACCAAATCATGTCTCCTTGATTATAATTGATCATCATTAACAATATGCAACATGGTTTCATTAACAAGAAGTCATTCATTATCATACTTGTTCAAAGTTACAATCTGTTGGTGAGCTTCTGTCCCAACGACGAAACCCCAAGGCAACGAAACATCATACTTTCGTCGGCCAATGTTTGACAAGACTTCATGATTATTCATCGACGAAACTCTAAGATGTTTCGTCGTGTGCGTGTGTGATGAAACTCAATATGTTTCGTCATGTGTGGGTTGTGACAAAACTCTAATATGTTTCGTCGTGGCCTTATCTGTTGCTAGTCATGCGAAAACCCTAACTGTAACTGTTTCATTCATGAAGATACAATCAGCTTGAAATCATTACTCAATCATCAATTACATTCTACATAATTCCGATTATCATTTGATCATGAACACATAATTATCGCTAAAACAGTCATCGTCCCCTACAATGGGTAACTCCTTGATACTATCAAGTTTCAGAATTCCTTATCAGATTATCTCATGTATGACCTGATCCATGTTTTTAACATACACCCTAGATGATTACTATATCTATATCATCAACAGGATACTCCAACATTTTCATTAAAACTATACATATTCATGATTAACATTGTCGATGAGCAACCCACAGATTATACAAAACCTAGACAAGCAATACATATTAAAGCAAGGGTTGTCGCACTCACCGGAGAATCGAAAGGAATCACAGTACTTAAATCGGTGAGAGGGGAAAACTTTGTGTGAGTGTAAGGTTGCCGTCACTATTAGAAAGGAGAAGGAGATACTAGGGTTTGTTAAATAAAACTCCATGTATAATTTGTACATATATATATACGAATCATGATTGGGCCTTGCTTGGGCTATAAGCCCTTCTTGGCGACGACGAAACATAAGTGGGGCGACGAAACTTCCCAAGTTTCATCGGGTAGAGGTGATAGTGCAACAGTGGTGTTTCGTCGAGTTCGGGTATGCAACGGGGGTCCAATGTTTCGTCAATGTGATAGTGCAGAAGTTAAGTTTGTCAAACAGTTAATGTAATGAGTTTACAAAGTCCTAATCCTATTCAATAATCATAAGATCAATGATAATAATAATAAAATGACCATATAACAAACGCGCATCCGTTACCACGCAACAATTTATAAAACACAGTTGTGAAAACAAGTAATGTGCCGAGGAAAGACCTTGGAAAGTCGGGTTGTCACATCATCACCAACTTGAAAGAAATTTCATCCCGAAATTTGATAAGAACCCAAAAGCAGCGAAGTGTCAAATCAGGATGACTGTGGATTTTCCCCAGGTACCACATCATCCCCAACTTGAAGGGGGATTTCGTCCCGAAATTCATTAGTTGCACTAGATTTGGATTTGCCAGACTTGGACTTGTCCTCAGGGAATAAGTGTGGGTACTTGAGCTTCATTTGATCCTCGCGTTCCCATGTGAACTCCGGTCCACGTCTTGAGTTCCAACAAACTCTCACGATCGGAATACGACTGTGCTTACGAACCTTGACTTTCCGGTCCATAATTTCAATTGGTTCTTCAATAAACTGCAACTTATCGTCAATTTTCAGCTCCTGAAATGGTACTACAAGTGTTTCATCTGATAAACACTTCTTCAGCTGAGAAACATGGAACACATCATGAACGTTACCCAACTCAGCAGGTAACTCGAGCTTGTATGCCACCTTACCGATTCGTTCAAGAATTTTGAATGGCCCAACATAACGCGGATTGAGCTTGCAGCGTTTCCCAAAACGTACCACACCCTTCCAGGGTGAGACCTTTAACATCATGCGATCGCCCACAGCAAACTCCAAAGGTTTCCTACGCTTGTCAGCGTAGCTTTTCTGACGGTCACGCGCCGCCGCCATACGATTTCTGATTTGCACTATCTTCTTAGAAGTTTCGAGCACAAGCTCTGGGCCTGTGATTTGGCTATCACCCACTTCAGCCCAGCAGAGAGGAGATCGACATTTTCGCCTGTACAAAGCCTCGAACGGGGCTGCCTGGATACTGGTATGGTAACTGTTATCGTAAGAAAACTACACCAAGGGCAAATGTCTCTCCCAACCTTTACCAAAATCGATAACACATGCCCGGAGCATGTCTTCCAAAATCTGGATGGTTCGCTCACTCTGACCATCTGTTTGAGGGTGATACGCAGTGCTCATGTCAAGACGTGAGCCAAATGATTTATGCATCGCTTGCCACAAATCTAATATAAAACGTGGATCTCGATCGGAGATAATGGAGGTCGGCGCTCCATGCTTGGAAACCACTTCCTTTATATAAATACCATCCAACTGCGAGAACTTGTCAGTTTCTTTGATTGCGAGGAAGTGTGCAGATTTCGTGAGACGGTCAACGATCACCCAGATGGTATGATTCCCGCTTTGAGTTCTTGGTAGCCCGGTGACAAAATCCATGGCGATTTGTTCCCATTTCCACATGGGTATCTCTGGTTGCTGAAGTAGACCTGAGGGTTTCTGATACTCCACCTTGACCTTTGAACAAGTCAAACATTTGCTTACATAAGTCGTGATGTGGGCCTTCATCTTCGGCCACCAGTACAAAACCTTGAGATCCTGATACATTTTATCCGAACTGGATGAACAGAGTATCGAGACTTGTGCGCTTCGTCCATCACAAGGTCTCTAACGTTACCATACAGAGGAATCCATATCCGCTCCATAAAGTAGAGGATACCATCCGATCTCTCCACAAGTCGTTTCTCCATGCCCCGTAAATACTAAGCTTCAATGTTTTCCCCTTCAATGCTTCGGTTTGTGCCGAACGGATCTGGTTTGGGAGGTTTTAGTAGATGGTGAGCTGCAAGGCGCGAACACGCTTTGGTTTCGTTTCCTTCCGACTAAGGGTATCAGCTACAACGTTAGCCTTACCCGGATGATACTTGATGGCGCAATCGTAGTCGTTCAGTAGTTCTACCAAGCGACGCTGTCGCATATTTAATTCCTTCTGGTCGAAAATATGCTAAAGCCTCCAGTGATCGGTGTAGATGGTGCATTTGGTACCGTACAGGTAGTGCCTCCAGATTTTCAACGCAAACACCACGGCCCCTAACTCCAAGTCGTGGGTCGTGTAATTCTTCTCATGAACCTTCAGTTTTCGAGAAGCATAAGCTATCACATTGTTGCGTTGCATCAACACGCAACCGAGACCCTGAATGGAAGCATCACAATAAACCACAAAATCTTATGTTCCTTCAGGTAAAGACAAAATCGGCGCACTGTAGAGTTTCTGTTTTAGCAACTGGAAAGCCTCTTCTTGTTTCGTTCCCTAGGAGTATACAACGCCTTTCTGCGTCAACGAGGTAAGAGGTTGAGCAATCTTCGAGAAGTCCTTAATAAATCTGCGATAGTACCCAGGGAGACCAAGAAATTGCCGCACCTCCGAAGGATTCTTCGGCGCAACCCAATTTTTGACAGCACCGATCTTAGCAGGGTCTACGTGTATTCCCAATTCGTTCACAATATAACCAAGGAAGTGTACTTCTCAAATCCAGAAGTCACACTTAGAAAACTTCGCGTAAAGCTGCTCCTTCCTCAGAAGCTCCAAGATAAGACGTAGGTGCCGCTCGTGATCTTCCTTGTTCTTCGAATAGATCAGAATGTCATCGATAAACACGAGGACAAAATCGTCAAGATACGGTTTACATACGCGGTTCATGAGATCCATGAACACCGCTGGTGCGTTGGTTAACCCGAATGGCATAACCAGAAACTCGTAATGACCATACCGCGTGCGAAAAACTGTTTTAGGAACATCCTCCTCTCGGACCCTCATCTGATGATAGCCCGATATTAAGTCAATCTTCGAGTAAAAACTGGACCCTTGCAACTGGTCAAATAATTCGTCGATACGTGGCAGAGGATAACGATTCTTGACAGTCACCTTGTTGAGTTCTCGATAGTCTATGCACATAGGAAAAGACCCGTCCTTCTTCTTCACAAACAAAACTGGGGCTCCCCAAGGCGAAGAACTGGGTCGGATAAAGCCCTTATCCAACAGTTCCTGAAGTTGATTCGACAATTCTTGCAACTCCCCTGGTGCAAGAAGATATGGTGCGCGAGCAATCAGAGCTGTTCCTGGTGTAAGATCAATGTGGAACTCCACCTGACAATGTGGAGGTAAAACCGGAAGTTCCTCGGGAAAATTGTCAGGAAACTCCCGTACGACTGGTATATCATTGATTTTCTTCTCTTTGCGCTGAGTATCAGTAACAAGTGCAAGAATAGCAGGGTAGCCCTTTCGTAAACACTTCTGGGCTTTCATAGATGAAATGATGTTGACAGTTGCACCGCTTCGATGACCCTGGACAGATAACAATTCCCCGCTAGGGAGAGGTACACGCACAATATTCTCCTTGCAAAGTATTTCTGCTCCGAGTTTGGACAACCAGTCCATACCAATGACTATATCAAAACTACCGAGAGTGATGGGAAGAAGGTCAATGTCAAACACTTGACCTAGAAGATCGAGTTTACACCCTAAGTATACATGTGTGGCTTCTATCGACTTACCATCAGCTATTTCCACTACATGCTTATTCACAAGAGACACAGGATTCAACCCTAGCTAACGACTGAACCCCAAAGACACATAACTCCAGTCGGCACCAGAGTTAAATAACACAGAAGCAATAATACCATTAACAGAGAACGTACCGGTCACGACATTGCCATCGTTCCTTGCATCGCATGCCCCAATAGTGAACGCCCTACCGCGAGCGCCATTCCCACCGTTATTCCCATTGTTATTATTCCCAGCATTGTTGTTGTTGTTGTGGCAGTTACCCCCATTGTTGTTGTTCGCATTCTGGTTCAATTGCGGGCAATCCTTCTTGAAGTGCCCTTCACTGCCGCACTGATAACATCCCCTATTGTTGCCTCGATTCTGTTGGGGTTGCTGCCTCTGTTGCTGTTGCTGAGATTGTTGCTGTTGTTGCTTGGGGTGTGGAGCTCTAAAATCTTTCGCCATGTGACCCAACTTTTCACACCTTTGACATGCTCGACTACAATGACCATAGTGATGGTAACCACACTTATTGCACTTCGGCTGTTTTCCTGCGTAACCGGAAGTCTGGCTGTGGTTCTGATTCTGGTTGACAGAAGATGACTGGCTGAAGCTGCGGGCGTTGTTGTTCTCAGGATTCTTCTGAGATTGACTTGCACTGGTTGCTTTGTTAGTATCGCTCCATTTACGCTTGTTATCACTAGCTGGCGTAGTAACTGTGGTTGCAGCAGCAGTAGTGGCAGAAATGCGCGGTGGTAGCGAGCCACACTCCACCTCCTGATCTATAATCTTGTGAGCCAAACGGATAATCTTAGGTAAGTTGTTGAGGTTCACTGCAGTAACCAAACTCTTCACCCGTGGAGCTAATCCCATAATGAACAGTTCTATTCTCCGGTGCGGAGGTCGGGACAAGTTCGGGCACTTGATAGCCAACTCATGAGACCGTTTCACATATGCCTCAATCTCGGATCCCACCATCTTCAGATCATAATACTCATTCTCCAATTTCTGAATCTCATCACGAGGGCAATACTCCTCCCTTATCAATTCCTTAAAATCGTCCCAGGTAGTGGCATTTACCACCTCAATGCCCAACATCTGAACCTGGGCATTCCACCATGTCAGGGCACCATCCTCGAGTGTGCCTGTAGCATACTTCACTCTGTCCCCAGCAGGACGGATACACATTGCAAACACTGATTCTGCCTTCTCAAACCAATGCAGCAGTCCTACAGCCCCTTCAGTCCCACTGAAGGTCTGTGGCTTACAATCCATGAACGTCTTGAACGTACAAGCAGGTGGATTGTTTTGATTTTGCTGCGCTTGCTGACCTAATGGACGAAAGAAAATACAACATAGGGGTAAGAGTTGTGTACGCGACACAAGATTAAAGAGTATTCGGCACATTTCGTACGAGCTTGGTAGGCTGCCAAAGCCTTAGCCACACGTGTGTTGATTAAGTTTGTCAGCTCAGCTTGGGTCATCGCGATGTGACCACGTCCATGACCTCGTCCACTAATGATTCTAAATATAAAGAGGGAAAATTTTAGGAATCGAAATAAGGTAGGAGTCAAACCTCACGTTGACATCTACAAACTACAAAGTTTACATCAAACAACAGGGCGGAACCCTTCTCACACTCGTTAAGCCTCACTGGGACTCACATGCACCTCACGTTATTATTATGTGTGCACCCATAATAATAAGGCAATTTGCATGCTTATCTCAGTGCCTCTTAACTTGCGCTAAAAGTTTCTCCCACCTTCAAATAACAGAACGATAGCATTACAGAATTAATGATCACAAAAGTCGAAGGGTAGTATCACACTATCGAATTTCACTAAAACATGCAGCACAGGTAATCACATCATGGTATCTAGTATGTAGTTTCATGCAATTCGTGAGTGTGTGATTACTAAACAAGTAATGTATAAGGTAAACAGAGGACGAACCTTACAATCTGGAGCTGAGTGTCATGGTCGCTTTCGATCCTGTTTGGTTATAGTCTGGTTTTATGAAAACGTTTTAAAACCTAGTTCACTATAACCAGTGGCTCTGATACCAAACTGTCACACCCCCAAAATACCACATGTGGGAACATCGCGAGGCGTGTGACGTACCAGGATCTAGCCACCAATCACATTGAACCATAACATAGAATTTGATAAAAGTTTCCATTTATTTCATAAAGTAAATCCAAACACAATCAAAACCAATTTGCTCAGCGGAAGCATAAGGTAAATAATGTTTTCATGTGTTTCAAACAAATGTGTGATAAACATTAAACTTGTATCCAAGAGCTACGACCCATGACGACTACAGCACTCCCAGATAGCAAGTTCCAATCCAAGTACCTAAGGACCTGCAAGCATGCAGAAAAAGTGTGCCAGACAGGCTGGTGAGTTCACAGTTTGCTTTATCCGTTTAATACCAAGTAGTGTGTTATGATTTGTTAAGTTGATAATAACTCGATACCGCAGACGGCCCTTTTTCCCTTCCCCAATGCTCTATCAAACATTGGTCATGATTTAAAGTTATTAGTTCACGCCCGTCCTATCCAGGTACGTCGTGAGGGTGCCAAACCTAATAGCGCGATCAACTAATAACCTCGTTGCCCTACAAGCAACAACCGGTAGTAATGATGGGACTTAAGTGATAGAGAGTGAGTGTATTATCCAACGTTAACGTGTACTGAAAACCGTTACATATCCCCTGCAAGGATAGCATTGGGAAATCCGCCTCACATCCCCTACAAGGATGTGGGTATTTGAAAACTACCTCATATCCCCTGCAAGGATATGGGTTTACGAAAATCCGTTTACAAGTTTTTCAGTTTGATTTGTCCCCACCGGAGGCATGCTTGTTTTAAGAGGAGTGAACTCACCTTGGTTTGCTCGGTATGACTAGTTACTCGCACACACACTAAATCAGTCAAAGCCTACGGTATACTTGTATGCGTGATCAGTTTCATATTCGCAAGGTTCACGTATAAATAAAAGTCACAAGGTGTATTCAATCAGCGATCATCGAATAGCGCATAACAGTTATACAAACTCAGTCAAACCCATAATTCACATGCATGCTCTATAACAATGCTTAACAGTTAAGTGCTATACGAAAAACCAAATCATGACTCCTTGATTATAATTGATCATCATTAACAATATGCAACATGGTTTCATTAACAAGAAGTCATTCATTATCATACATGTTCAAAGTTACAATCTGTTGGTGAGCTTCTGTCCCAACGACGAAACCCCAAGGCAACGAAACATCATACTTTCGTCGGCCAATGTGTGACAAGACTTCATGGTTATTCGTCGACGAAACTCTAAGATGTTTCATCGTGTGCGGGTGGGACGAAACTCAATATGTTTCATCATGTGTGGGTTGGGACGAAACTCTAATATGTTTCGTTGTGGCCTTATCTGTTGCTAGTCATGCGAAAACCCTAACTGTAACTGTTTCATTCATGACGATACAATCAGTTTGAAATCATTACTCAATAATCAATTACATTCCACATAATTCCGATTATCATTTGATCATGAACACATAATTATCGTTAAAACAATCATCATCCCATATTTATGTATCCGCAATTCAATATAGTTGGATACATACCCTAAAAATTTGTAATGGGTAATTCCTTGTGTTAGGAAACTTTATTTGTAAGTATTGAAGAAAATCACAATCAACTGGATCTATGAAGAAATCACAGTCCTGAAGATCACGAACAAGAAAAAGAAGATTGGATGGGACAATTGAAATGCACAACATCTACTTCAAAGAAACACAAGTTGATCAAGAGCAAAATTGGATTATCAGAAAAGGTCACTTCTGATAGATTTGATGATATTTCTAATGAAATATCATCAGTTTCTGACGATTCTGATCATCAGTATTTTTCTGATGATTTGTTCATCAGAATTTCTGATGAAGTGGTTTTATCAGAATTCTGATGAAATACCCCACTTGTCTGAAATTGGCTCTATCCTGCCACAATTACCGAAGCAAGTTGACATTCTTGGATATCATGATGAAAAAGGCAACTTGAATGTTGGATTCAATGAATATGTTAATTGGCCACTTTTGCAGGACTTATTGCATGAATAAACTATTGTTTATTCATGCACCCAGCCTTCTATTTATAGAAGGCTCAACCAGGAGAAGCAAAGTGAGTTTGAAGCTTATCATTCATACATACATCAAAACTCCATTGCCCTCTCACCCACAGAATTCAAGATTCATTTGTACTAGATAATAATCTTACAATCACCTTGTAAACCATTTTGTTTCAAAGTGATATAAACTTGATAATTCTATAGGTCTTGTTTCTTGAGAGTCTGATTTCCATTTCCGCACATCTTTTTCACATCTACTGAAATCACTTGCCATATTACGTGAAAAGAAGTTGTTTTAAGGCCATACTGGGTCCAACAATTGGTATCAGAGCAGATTGAATAAACTATTTTCAAACGATCAATCGCTCATCTTCTTTTCTCTAAATATGGCCAGCTTTCAATCCTGGAATAATGCTTTTAACATTGGTTCTATGTCCAAACCTCCGACTCTGGTCAGAGAGGAATACCCCCAATGGAAAATCAGGATGGTCAATTTCCTTAATGGTCATGACCGAGCTCTATTTCAATCCATTGAAAGGGGTCCACATATACCAATGACTGTTATACCAGCTATTCCAGCAACTGACCAACCACCTGCTATCCCTGCCTCCCAAGCTCCCAAAAGTGAAATACTTTGGAGTGAGGAAGACAAGGAAAAGGTGGCTGGGGATGAAAGGGCAAAGTCACTTTTAATAATGGCCATCCCCAATGACATATTTTCCCAAGTTGATGCATGTGCATCAGCTAAGGAAATATGGGATCAGTTGGAAAATCTTTGTGAAGGAGGAGAAAGGATGAGAAGAAACAAGAGAACAAATAATGTCTCGTCTTATGAAAGTTTAAAAGTTTGCCAAATGAAAGATTAAATGATACATATCAAAGATTTACAAAACTTTTAAACGAGCTAAAGAAATTTGGGATAACAAAGTCAAATGATGAAAGAAACATAAAATTTTTTATGCCCTTCCTAGAGAATGGAGAAGTCTAACCATGACTTCATCATCAACCTTAGAACTAGGAAACATGAGTCTTCATGACTTATACAGCATCTTGGTCCCCAGAGAGGAAGAAATATTTGAAGAAACCATTCAAAGAGGGGGATCTTTAGCTCTAATCTCAAACTTACAAAGATCAATAACTTCCAATGATCCACAGCCATCAAACAGCCAAAATCTTGAAATTTCTGATACATCATCAGACTTTTCAGCTTTTGCTGAAGCAATAGCACTGCTCACCAAAACATTTGAGCAGAGGTTAAGGGGAGGAAGCCAGAGGTACCAGAGAAGTGACAGAGAAGGATGGATGGGAGATCTAAAGAGGAATTTAGATCTAAGGATAAAGGGAAGGCTGAAGTTGTGTGTTACAAGTGCAAGCAGAGAGGTCATTATGCATCAGAATGTAAGACCAAAAAGTTGAAGGATGTTGCCTATTATGAGAAAAAGCTTGAAGAAGCAAAGAAGCAGCAACAAGTAAGCTTAATTGCTGGAACAGATACATGGTTATCTGATGATTCTTCTGATGATGATGAAGAAGAATTGGCAAATTTCTGCCTCATGGCACTTTCTAAAGGTCTACCAGAAACTTCAGAACAAAAGGTAAAATTTAGACAATCTTGATCTTGAACACAAGCTAAAAAAGCTCATGTCAGATTTTCTAAATCTGCAAGAAAAACATCAATCAGATATTAGAAAATCTGATGAGTTGCAAAGGACTTTGAATAAAATCGTTCTTGAAAACCAACTTCTTATAGAGGATAGTTTAGATCAAAGAGCTAAAATTGAGTTTTATGAAAATGAAAGAAAAGATCTTTACAAGAAAATCAATGGTAAAGAAATCAATGTAAGAGGTTTTCAACAAGCCAAAGAGTTCATAAATTTTATTGAGTCCACACCTAAGAACAAAGGAGAGGGTTTAGGTTATACAAGATCAAATGGAAATAAACCCACTGTCTTTGTAAAAGCAACTCATCAGAATTCTGATAAATTTTCATCAGAATCTGAATATGAATCTTGCAAAACAACTTGTTCTGAATACTCTTTTGAAAAACCAAACTTCAAAACAAACAAAAGTGAATGCAGTCAAGAATCTGTAAAGACTCCAGAAGCAGTTCACTCATCTTTTCAAAATTATCCACTCATTCCATCACAAGAAGAAATATCAGAAACTTCTGATAACTCTTGTATGTGTGTTGACATACTGAAGCTTGTTCAACACCATCTTCAAAAGAAAATTGTAAAATTTGTTAATGGCTCAGCATATAACAGAGTTTCTGATGCAAAACCAAGAAGAAGAAATAAACTTATTAGGATTCCATCAGAAACAGTACCCAAGCATGCCTGGGTACCAAAAACCCTCTAATCATTCCATTTCAGGACCATCATGTGCAGCAGATCTGGTACTGCGACTCAGGAAGCTCCAAGCATATGAATGGGGACAGGAACTTACTCAGCAACTTTGTTTCAAAGCTGGGTAGAATGGTAAATTTTGGATATGGAGTAAAAGGGAGGATCATGGGATATGGATGCATAAGGTATGGACGTTTGACCATAGAGAAAGAAGCCTATGTTGAAGGCTTAACAAATAATCTGCTAAGTTATGGTCAGTTCAGTGATAAAAATTACTCAGATAATTTTATCACCAGAAAAATGCTTGATAAATTGCTTTAGTGATAATCAAAATCATATATCTGATAAATCACCAGAAAATCTGGCAACTTATCATAAATTCTGATGATGTGATCAGAAAATCTGATACAACATCAGAATACCTGATAAATCATCAGAATTCTGGTGAATCATCAGAAAATATGCTGGATAATCAGAATTAACGTAATTCATTAAAAACAAATTGCAGCATGTCATCATCCTTATTTATATCTCTTGACTATATATTCATAAATTGTACATTGGCAAATTTTTAATATATATATATAAAGAGGTTTTTTATTCTTGTTAGTGCTGATAACGTCATTCAACAGAAAATTTCTAGGAACTCGTTAATATGGAACTTTCTCTCTCCTTCATTTATTACACCCCATCATGTATTAAGACGGTTGAAGTGACATATTGGTAGGCTACAATGATACATTACCAGAAATTAGCCGCCTAAATCATTTAATGCAAGTGTAGTGGAGAAGAAACTTAACTCTGTTATTTTTTTTCTGTCCTCTGGTAATCATTAAAATAACAGAGATTGCGGTGAAGAAAATCTAAAAGTTGGTAGCTTCCATTTATGGCAAATATTAAATTTACTATAAATATTCACCACTTTGAATTAAAATCTGTCTTCTTCACCTCATATTCACACACACTAAAAAAAATGAACTCCATCAAAGATGAATGCTTCCCACTTGTTCTTTATCCATATTATAACCTTAGATTAAGGACCAATCTGGGAGGTCCTCAATGGGAAGGGTGTCAAGTTGTGCTTAAGATGCTCATGAGTAGCAACTTGAGTTATGCCCTCACTGCTCATATAACTGTTCATCCAGAGATTCTTCAAATCTTCTAGAAAAATGCAACATTATCTGAGTATCAGAACAGGGAACAGATGGCCATCAAGAGTAAGGTGCTAAATCAAGAAATTCTGTTTAATGAAGCCACCATCAGGACAACTCTTCAACTTGATGATGATAATGGCGTCCTGATGTTCACAAGGGCTCAGAAGGATGATGTCTTAAGGCAAATGGGTTACCATACACAAACCCAACAACGAGCAATCAACAAACATGTCTTCATCAAGCCATGGCAATATCTGGTCACACAGATGCATGCTTTTCAAAGAAGGTCATCAATCATCATGAAATATCTCTCAGATTGATGGAGCCTATACTGGCACTCGTACTCAAAGTACCTTACAACTTCTCTCATTATCTAATGAGTGATTTTGCAAGCAATATGTGGGTTGGCAAGCCATTCTTGATGTATCCTCGTTTTCTGACAAAGATAATCACGAGCCAGCTATACTTTGCAGGCATTCCTGTAAGTTATCCAAGAGCTGATATGAGACTTCAAGAAAACATGGGTCTCAGCATGCTTGTACCCACCAACCACAACTTTGGGTTGATAACTGATATGTTGTTGCTCCTGGAAATGGAACATGGTGAAGGGATAGATATTGATTAGGTTTTGTTTGCTTCACCTGTACTAATTTTTCTCTGTTAATATATTGTGCTTGTTTGTTATCTGGTTTATGGTTTATATTTTTGGGAAAGGGTAAATATGAAATGATAATCAGAAATCAAAATTCTGACTCAAAACTCAAAGTTTCTGATGACAGGAGACAAAATCTGGAAATTCAAAAATGAATCTAAAATTTTTCTGATAAAATTTCAAGATGATAAAATGTTTCAGAAAAAGCCAAGAGACATGGATGCCACCAGAAAAACAAATGTGAGTCTTCTGCTCTTAACTTATTCCCTCTCATCTCAAAAAAAAATCTGTCATAAAGAAAACTTCAAAATCTGTTGAAAAGGATCACAAGTTTAGGGGGAAAATTCAACGAAGAAATTCTGTCGAAAACTCTGTTGACTTCTGTTGACCACATCTAAAAGGTCAACAGAAGTCAGAACAAAAGGCAATACATATGTTCAGCAGAATTTATGTTAAATTTCTGATGACATCATCAGAATGGGACTGTTGACTTACAAAGAAAAGAGGATGCAGATGAAGGAAGGTAATTGGACCTCCTATCTAATTGGGTCCACAAAGATGAAAAGGTGTCATAGAACCGATAGTTTTCTCCAATCAAAAATTAGTTCAATACTTTCGTGAAGAAATGATTGAAGAAACTACAAATTGAAGGGACAAGTTGAAAAGGCATAACCACGATTACATGAAAAACCATCTCATTAATGTCTTGATACCCACGATCCAACGGTTACTTTCCGAACCAATAACTCACGTTACACGATCTAACGGTTATAAAGACATTTAATGAGATCTTAACCACCATTACATGCCACGTTCTAAACCCCCTCAACTCCATACACCAACAATGCTCTGCTGAAACACTCCTATATAACACACACTTAGCATAAATTCAAAAATCACTCACCTTCCTTACAAAAACTTCAACTTTGAAAATCCCCTGTTTCTCACTTACAATTCAAAAATCCCTAAAATTTCAAACCCTAACTCACAAAGATCAAAAATGGCAGAAGTAAACCTCAACATCCCAATTGTTCAACATGAAGTTCCTTTTGTTGAAGATGCAAAATTTCTACCAATGAAGGATAACAATCTGCTGATGAATACAGAGCACTCGGAGTATGACATAAGATGTCAACTTCTGGTAGAATATCTCACAAAATGTCTAATCTCAGGAGCACTAACAAAAGGAAGAGAGGTACCAGAAAGGCTACTACAGCAATTTGTTTGCACTTTTAATGAAGTTGAATAAAATCAGGCATCTGCTCATGTATTGGGAAGTGTTTTGTAACATTGACTCCTGCAAGAGTAAGAGAGTGGCTTGAACTGCCTATTCTTGATAGTTATGTTGAACCTCCAAGCAAAGAAGAATTAATAAGCTTCATTATTGGGCTTGGCTACAAGAAAAAGGATATCAACAAAATTGGAGCAATTAGAAGAAGTGAATTTCCAGCCATCTGGCAAGTGATGATGGAAGTGCTAAACAAATGTCTCACTTCAAAGATAGGAGGAACTGATCAAATCAGTCAAGCTATTCTGACAATCATGTATGGACTCATAACTGGGTTCAAAATTGATTATGGGTCAGAAATTTGTAACCTACTCAAAAGGTCATTCATCACCAGAAATGGAAGAATAAACTCGCATCTGCCATATCCAAGGTTAATCTCTATTTTCATCTCTGAAACATTTGCTACAAGAAACATGGAAATTCCAATTTTGGAAGATGTTTGGAGGTCAAACATCATGAAGGCCTGGAGTTCAAATCATGGATGGGAATCAGACAAAGATATCCCTGTGTTACCAGAAAGCATGATATGCCTCGTTGCACCAGACTCACAATACAGAATACAACATGAAGAACTTCTGACCAAATAAGATTCTCCAACAGAAGAGCCCAGCAGAGAAGTTGTGAACTGTTCTTCATCAACAGAAAAAGGAGATGATGAGAAGTCCTCGCCATCAGAAAAGGAGGGTGCAGAAGGAAAAAGAATTCTGGAGATAGCTAACTCACCAGAAAACAAGAAAGAACATGCTGAAAGTCAACAGATTCATGAAGCAGGAACTCATCATGAATTTGAAATTCATCAAGAACATTTTGCAGAATCACATATTGCTGGAGAAACGCATGCTGCTGAGATTGAAGCCACTGAAGTCATACATTATGATGAATCTCACATTGCTGGTACATCTCTTTTAAACACTGTTTTAGTTGAGTCTCACAGAGAAGAAACAAAATCAAAAAGCTTAGTTAATGTATCCTACAAGATAGAATACGGAACAACTAAGGTTGATGAGGAGGTTACTAGTTCCATTAATCTCAACTCTGAATCAGAAAATGAGGAAGAGGATGAGATTCCAACAGATAGAGATCAGGAAACTGATCAAGGAAATCTGTCTAAAGGTAATTTGTTTACCTCAAAAACTTGTGGAGAATCGTATGTTGATATGGTTCAAGGACATAAGGAAATCCAGGGTGAAAATGAGTTTTACATCACTGGTGGAGATGATTCTGGTAAACTTAAAGCTGCACCAAAATCTGGTAAAGCCAAAAGTGACCCTATCATTTCCAAAACAGCAGCAAATGTGTTTGCAGCTGGTATGTTACAAGGAACATCTGTTGTTCCCAATATCCCTGAAACACCCATGAACCTAGAAAATTTAGAAACAGTGATGGAAAATGTTTACAAAGTCTGCAAAAGAAATCCAGTTGAAGAAAAACTTGATATGTTGCTGTCAGAAATACAAGGTCAAAGGGCTGATATGAAGACTTTGTCAGAATCAGTGGAGGCAATAAAGAAACAAACTGAAGAAAACACTGAAGCACTAAAGTCTCTTCAAAAGATGAAAGAAAAGGCACTAGAATCCAACATCTCTGCATCAGAAATCCAGAAGATTCTCACTGAAATAGAAAAGATCAAGGCACAAGTTGCAAATACAGTAGAATCAAGGCAATCAAGTAGTTCAAACAAAGGATGCTAAGGGCAAGCAATAACAGTATCATAGATGCCCTTGAGAAGTTGTCAAAAGAATGGGCTGTAATTCAGACGAAAGCTCAAACTGAATTCACCAATGTTCAGAAAAACATAACCAGCAACTCAAAACAGGTAAAAGAGGTGCAACAACTAATAGAGAAGATGCAATTCAACATTGCAAGATTGGCCAAAGTGGATCCCCAAGAACTCATGAAAGAAATTCCTGCTGAAAGCTCACATCAAGAAGCTCCAAAGTCAACCCCTCAACAATCATCAACCACACCAATCACCAGAGCTGGAACCACAATGATGGGACCACCTCCAAATGTCCCAAGAGATGAAATGTTGAAAAGGTTAGCAACTGCAAAACCTCAAGTTATTACAAATTTGAAATTGCTAGCATCTGTCCCAAATCCAACATTGTCTGATGACTCAGCCATAAGTAAATATATGAATATACAAACAATGAATGAAATGGAACAAGAAGGTGACTCATCAAGAAAATCAAAGATTGTTAAGAGAAAAATCTCTGAAACCAAGTCTATCATGGTTAAAGAGATTGCCAGGGATGTAATGATATTTACTGAGTACAATCTGGTGAGTTACTATTTAACAAAAGAAGATGAACAACCAAGATCACTGACTCCTACCAGACTGACTTTAAGAGAATAAGGGATAAAAAGAGGGTCAGGCAGCATTCACAAACAAAATGAGAATCCAGTAAGGAGAATTTTAAAGGTGGATGAAGTGATAGTTGCAACCGATGATGTTGGAGGAACAAATGTGCAAAACAGATACACACTTCAGAGAGAAAATGGGGAAGAACAAAAGGTGACTGATGAAGGAATAGCTAACCAACTGCATCCTTTAGACATTCTGTTTCTAAAGGATCACTATGAAAAGGAAAAAAAATAACCAAGAAGTCAGAAGGGCATTAAATGGCATATCAAAGGCTGGAATATTGCTATTTGAAAGAATGGCTTTTTCAGACTTTGATCTATGCATCAATTATGAGCATGTACACAACAAAAAGGTGTATGTCAGATCATCAAAGACAAAAGTTCCCTCAGAAATATTGGAAGATGCAAGATCTGGAGACATCATTAGGCTGACAAGTAAAAATGAAAAACCTAACTATGGCGTAATCTTCAGAGATCATGATAATAACAAAGCTCTATTCAGAAGTGTTGACATCTGTAAGTACTCAAATCAAACTCTGAAGTATATCTTGAAAACCATGAATAAAAGACAAGAACATCTTCAGAAGATAGGAAAGAACTTGGAGGAAGACAGGAAAGAAATTGAGCAAATGATTGAAGAATGGATCCAAGCAAGAGAATGGTACAAAGACATGTATGTCAGCTGCAACAAGTATATCTCCTACAAAAAGCAGTTAAAGAAAGGAGATGTGCACAAGAGAGTGAAGCTGCATTGAAGAACCTGTTCATTTGAATTTTTCTCTTTTATGTAATTTATTTTTCAGAGAACATCAGTAACTGGTTTAATTTTGCAAGTATTATATTTCCACTGTTTGGAAATTTTCTGTTCATAAGATAGTTCATTTTCTTACAATACTTAGGGGGAAACTATTAGGAAACTTTATTTGTAAGTATTGAAGAAAATCACAATCAACTGGATCTATGAAGAGATCACAGTCCTGAAGATCACGAACAAGAAAAAGAAGATTGGATGGGACAATTGAAATGCACAGCATCTACTTCAAAGAAACACGAGTTGATCAAGAGCTGAATTGGATTATCAGAAAAGGTCACTTCTGATAGATCTGAAATATGATCAGTTTCTGACGATTCTGATCATCAGGATTTTTCTGATGATTTGTTCATTAGAATTTCTGATGAAGTGGTTTTATCAGAATTCTGATGAAATACCCCACTTGTCTGAAATTGGCTCTATCCTACCACAATTACCGAAGCAAGTTGACATTATTGGATATCATTATGAAAAAGGCAACATGAACGTTGGATTCAATGAATATGTCAATTGGCCACTTTTGCAGGACTTATTGCATGAATAAACTATTGTTTATTCATGCACCCAACCTTCTATAAATAGAAGGCTCAACCAGGAGAAGCAAAGTGAGTTTGAAGCTTATCATTCATACATACATCAAAACTCCATTGCCCTCTCACCCACAGAATTCAAGATTCATTTGTACTAGATAATAATCTTACAATCACCTTGTAAACCATTTTGTTTCAAAGTGATATAAACTTGATAATTCTGTATGTCTTGTTTCTTGAAAGTCTGATTTCCATTTCCGCACATCTTTTTCACATCTACTGAAATCACTTGCCATATTACGTGAAAAGAAGTTGTTTTAAGGCCATACTGGGTCCAACACCTTGATACTATCAAGTTTCAGAATTCCTTATCAGATTATCTCATGTATGACTAGATCCATGTTTTTAACATACACCCTAGATGATTACTATATCTATATCATCAACAGGATACTCCAACAGTTTCATTAAAACTATACATATTCATGATTAACATTGTCGATGAGCAACCCACAGATTATACAAAACCTAGACAAGCAATACATATTAAAGCAAGGGTTGTCGCACTCACCGGAGAATCGAAAGGAATCACAGTACTTGAATCGGTGAGAGGGGAAAACTTTGTGTGAGTGTAAGGTTGTCGTCAGTATTAGAGAGGAGAAGGAGATACTAGGGTTTGCTAAATAAAACTCCGTGTATAATACATAGATATATATACGAATCATGATTGGGCCTTGCTTGGGCCATAAGCCCATCTCGGCGACGAGAAAACATAAGTGGGGCGACGAAACTTCCCAAGTTTCGTCGGGTAGAGGTGATAGTGCAACAGTGGTGTTTCGTCGAGTTCGGGTATGCAACGGGGGTCCAATGTTTCGTCAATGTGATAGTGCAGAAGTTAAGTTTGTCAAACAGTTAATGTAATGAGTTTACAAAGTCCTAATCCTATTCAATAATCATAAGATCAATGATAATAATAAAATGACCATATAACAAACGCGCATCCATTACAACGCAACGATTTA
>JARYGA010001240.1:0-24264 GCA_030545235.1 Helianthus tuberosus
AATTTAACAAGGAAGGTGGTACATGGATGGATGACGACTTGGATGCTTTAACATTTTAAAAGGTTGGAGGAACCTTTGATCAATTATTAACACTCTTTTTCCTAGCACTATGTCATATAAATATAATTATTTAGGATATAATTCTATATTATTAGACACCAAAATAGAAGAAAATACAATGATTTGATTTCTCTTATATGTCTATATTTTACTTTTATCTTAGGAAACAATGCACAATTTATTTTTTTTACAAAATGGTGGAGATGGAAAAATTATTTACTAAAATGGGTGCTTTCAAAATTATTTACTAAAATAGGTGAAAACTAGTTAATTCGTTATTTTATTAAAAAAATAGGTAAAACAATCTTCACTTCTTTCAGCGACGTTCTATCATCCTAGAAAATTTTCATCAGGTTCATCAAGACATTCCATTCAGTTCTTGGAATCGATTCTCATCCGGTTATTTCCGTTGTTCGATTATCTGCAAGATTCCAATTTTCTAGTTCACGATTTTGCCATTTGATTCATGTGTCAATGATTCATCAGATACTGTCGTCCGGTTATCTGCATGATTATGGTTTTTCTCCTTTATAGTTTTTGTAATTGTACCCAAGTCTTGTTCATTCCATTTTTATGTTCTTTTTTGTTTTTGATTTTTTATTGTCCTGGTGTTAAATGGTTTTTTAATATGTTCGCATAATTGCAGCTGAATGGAAATTTACTAATCTTCCAGTAAATTTGAACACCACAAAGCATAAAAAAGAACTCAGATTAATTAGATTGTTTATTTGATTCGAGCAAATTTTAATAACGATGAAAATATGTCCTTGTATGCACTGTCATTTGGTAATTAGATTAATGCATCATCATAATTGATTCAAAATAAGAATTTCAACGCAATATCTCAATCTAGTTGTATTAACAAGGTTAAATTAAATAAAAAGAATTATAATAACTTAGTTAAAACACAAAAAAGTAAAATAAAAAAATATAATAGGTTAATTGAATAATAAATAAAAAAAATTACAAATATATTAGTTAAAATAATTAAATATGAAAAACACCTATATTGTTAAATACTTTTGAAATCACCCATTTTAATAAATATTTTTTTCACCTCCTGGAAAAAAACTCCACAAATATAACACATTTCGTTTCTGAGGTGGATGCTAATTAACTTTTCTATTAATCTTTTTTTTATATGTCGTGTTCCTATCCTAGATCGAGTAGAGTTCTCCATTGGTGAAGGAGAAAAAAATAGGAATTGTCACAAGGGGAGCATATCCGCAAAACAACTTAGACTTGATCATCATGTAACATCAAAATTGCTCAAAAATTTATGTTCTCTACATTGAAAGAGGTATTAGGTAAAAGGAATCATAATCAATCCTTACGTAGCGTTTGGTATGTAGCAATGGAAGATAGAATGGAATGAACTATTGCGAGGGAATGAAAAAAAGTGTGTTTGGTTGGTCAACGTAATGGAATCACCCATTACATAAGTCATTCCATTCTTTCAAATTCATTCCATCCACTCCCCCTGTTTTTTTTCCATTTCATTCCCTCTCAGCCTACGTCACAAACACCACCCATCACCTCCACCATCTACCACCACCACCTGCCGTCGTCACCACCCGCCACCAACCTCCGCCGACCACCACCACCGTCCTCCGCCGCCACCGCCGCCCGCCGCCACCGTCGCCCGCCGCCACCGCCATCGACTACCATTGCTGCCACCCGCCATCGCAAACCACCACCACCCCGACCACTACCGCCACCCCCCGCCGACCACCACCACCATCCTCCATTGCCAGCACCCGCTACCGTCGACCACCACCACCCATCGTCACCGCCGCCACCACCGCCTGTCGCCACCACCATCGACCACCGTCGCCGCCACCCTCCACCACCAACCACTGCCACCCCGACCACTACCGCCACCCTCCGCCGGTCACCACTACCATCGCCGCCACCTGCCACCGCAGACCACCGCCAACCCCGACCATCGCCACCGCCACCACTAACAACTGTCACCCATCGACCACCGCCACCCACCTATCGCTGCCACCACCACTAGCCGCCACCGATCACCGCCACCACCCGTTGCCGATTTAATTCATTCATCTTTTCTTACCTACCAAACAACACAAGGTAATGATTTATTCCTTTCCTGCATGGTAACCAAACAAGACTATGGAATGTAATGATCCTTTTCATTCCTTTTTCCATTCCATTACCCCGTCCATTCCATTCCCTCATCTATTCCATTACGCCATACCAAACAGACCCTTAGGGTGTTTGGTATGGGGTAATGGAATTGACGAGATAATGGAATGGATACATGAATGAAATAGATCATTACTGTCACACCCCAACCGATGACGGAAACATCGGGGCGCGGCACTGAGCGAAACAGATTATCCAAGAGAAATTCCATAACAACTAAATTACCAGATAGTTAATATTATGTCCCATACCATAACCCATCAAGCAAATCAATTATTACAGACATAGATATCTCTAGGCAAATCATTGTTCCGACAACTCAGATTAAATAAATAAATTGTCTTTGTTTCTAGACTCTCCTACTCGATTCCACGAAAGCAAGCAACATCCTAGCATCTCAAACACCTGTCACATACGTTAAAATAAAGGTCAATACACATAGTGTAAAGGTGAGCATACAAGTTTAATAGTATAATAGATTTCGAAATCGTTTACGCATAACCAACATATAACATGTAGCAAAGTGAAGGCAAGTAGGTTATCGACAATGAAATATGCACAGACGTGACTGCGAGTTATAGAATGCGCAACACATATCCCCACTAGGACACGTGAAGGAAAGGTGTCAAGCAACAATCACTGTGTTAACATAACATACAAGCATTCATCGAATAACACGTAACATGCAATAGCGGTCAGCGTATAAATAGTGTTTGCGTTGTGTGTCGATTGTGTTTTGAATAAGTAACGTATGTAACACCCAAAAGTGCGTAAAGCAAAAAGGGTTCGAGTATACTCACAGATTGTGTTTAAGTAAATAAACACTCTCTTGGATTGAAGGGAGCGTTGAGAGATGAGCCTGAACAGTTAACGATGGCATAATCGAAGAACGACGCGTTAAACGGTGCAAAGAACCAAGTGTCGAATGGTAATCCGATCGGATGGCAATCCGATCATAATCGAAGAACGACGCGTTAAACGGTGCAAAGAACCAAGTGTCGAATGGTAATCCGATCGGATGGCAATCCGATCGGATGGTCATTCGATCGGATGTCAATCCGTTCGGATGGTCATCCGATCTGATGGCCATTCGTTCGGATTGACATTCGTTTGGGATGGATGCGTTTGTGTATGATGGCTTTGAAGTTTTCGTTGTAACATTTTGAAAACAGAGAAGTACTCTACCCTTCAGGTCGATCGATCGAACGGTCGTTCGATCGGATTGCAATCCGATAGGCGAGACATTTCAGTTGAGAACAAGTTCACAGCAGGATGGTCATTCGATCGGATGGTCTTCCGATCGGATGGCAATCCATTAGAAACTGATGATCTTTGAAAATTATAAAAACGTTAAGTGTTGAAGTCCAAAGTCAACATACCAGATTGTCGTTCGATCGGATGGTAATCCGATCGAACGGCAATCCGTTCGACATTCAGTTCGTTTGAAATTTTGAAAATTGATAAGTGTTGAACCTCAAGTGCAATCTGATCGGACGGCAATCTGTCCCAACGAATCTGGTCGTTTTGAAACTTGATTATTTTGAAAGTTTTGCGGTTTGCTTGAGACGGTAGGACAACGTACTAAACAACGGAACTTCGTCAAGTCCCAGGTCGTCCGATCGAACAGGAATCACCCAAATCCGATCAGTTTACCGGTTCGTGACGGTTGTTCATGTTTAACCCAAAATCGGTTGTCTCTTTGATAGAGATCAGATCTCAGACCGACAGACCTGAATGAGCTCTGATTCTATCGTTTTGAGTGCATTGAGTGTAAAAGAGTTGAAAGAAAGTTGGAAAAGTATATTTCAATCCTTTTAACTTTGAAAATGTTTAGATCTATGCAAAAACATTGTTTAATTATGTGGAAATCCTTCAGATCTGAGTTGTTCTTGGTGAAATGAGGCCAAGACTTGAAGTTCATAAGAACTCCATGATGACATCATCCTAGAACACCTCAAATCCACTGATTTCATGGTTAAAAGTTAAGATTCAAAGGTGAAAATGATGAAGAAGTGCGTGTAGATCATAGAAGTACAAGATTTGAGTTGAAAACTTACAAGAATCACAAGAAATCGAGAGGAAGAAGGTCTTGAGCGTGCTGGTCGAATGAGGGAGAGCTGTCACATCACATGTGATGTGACAGGGGGTATTTATAGGTTGCCAGAAAATGAAAGTGTGCAAGGGTGTCGGATCGGATGGCCATCCGATCGGATGGTCATCCATTCGGATGACCATTCGATCGAGTGGCTCCGGAGAGTTGGTTTTCGGTGTTTCGTTTCGTGCGTTGAGTTTTGCGATGCGTTTGAGCGAGTTTTGATTAAGCGATGCGATAGATTAATAATAACCACACAAATACTATATCTAACATACAATCATCCTAAATAACTTGCGTTTAACGTTTGCGATTTGAATTGCGATAGAGTTTGCGATTGCGTTTTGATTTAATCACCACAATATAAAGTAAGCATGCACAAGTAACACATAAATAACACACACACGTAAAACAATATCCTGAACGCATAATTCGAGTTGCGAATGCGGTTGCGATGCGATTAGCGATAAAGCGATAAAACATGCGATAAGACACCGATCAAACCTCGATTATTAATAGATACTCCACATAATACAACTAAAGCGATTAAATAAAAAGCTTCGATTACAAGTCGTTGACGTACAATCCATAGTCAAGCAAGGGGTGACAGATCGCAATTAGCAATCTTTTCTTCCTTTGAATTTGACTTTGACTTTGACTTTGACTTGACCTTCGTAACACGGGGTGTTACAGCCTCCCCTTCTCAAGGGAATTACGTCCCGAAATTAGGCCTTAGCTATAACAAACAACTGCGGGTACTTCGCCTTCATGTCACTTTCGAGTTCCCAAGTGAACTCTGCTCCGCGTTTACCTTCCCAGCGAACCTTCACAATGGGAATGCGTGAGCGTCTGAGCTTCTTGGTTTCTCGGTCCACGATTTCGACAGGCTTCTCCACGAAGTGTAATGTTTCGTCCACTTGTAGGTCCTCAAGTGGTACTTGTAAATCTTGCTCGGCCAGGCACTTTCTGAGGTTTGATACATGGAAAGTCAGGTGGACGTTACTAAGTTCCTCCGGTAGTTCGAGTCTGTAGGGCACTTTTCCAATCCTTTCCAGAATCTTAAAGGGTCCAAAATATCGAGGCGCGAGCTTTCCTTTCTTGCCGAATCTGATCACACCCTTCCAAGGTGATACCTTTAGGAGTACGTGATCGCCAACGTCAAATTCAAGGGCTTGCGTCGTCTATCGGCGTAACTTTTCTGACGACTCCGAGCTTTCAGCAGATTGTCTCGAATTTGGAGGATTTTGTCAGTCGTTTCTTGCAGCAGCTCAGGACCGGTTATTTGCGCATCTTCGATCTCATGCCACACAATCGGCGATCGACATTTTCTTCCGTATAATGCCTCAAACGGTGCCATGTGTATGCTAGAGTGATAACTGTTATTGTACGAGAATTCGACTAAAGGTAAGTGCGCGTTTCAATTACCACCGAAATCTATGACACACGAGCGAAGCATGTCTTCAAGAGTACGAATCGTTCTTTCAGTCTGACCGTCGGTTTGTGGATGGAAAGCGGTACTTAGATTCAATGTAGTACCGAGAGCAGATTGAAACATTTCCCAAAGACGCGAGGTGAACCGACCATCACGGTCAGAGATGATGTCACGAGGCGTCCCGTGTCGACAGATGATCTCGTCGGTGTAGATTCGGGCTAAATTTTCTACCTTAAAGTCTTCTCGTATCGGCAGAAAATGAGCGGATTTAGTCAAACGGTCAATGATACCCCTGATGCTATCGTGACCTAAGGTTGTACGTGGGAGTTTCATGATAAAGTCCATGGCTATGCTTTCCCATTTCCACATCAGGATCTCGGGTTGCACAAGCAAGCCAGGGGGTCTTTGTTGTTCGGCCTTGACCTTCGAGCAAGTCAGACACTTCGAAACGTAGATTACGATATCCTTATTCATTCCATGCCACCAACACCGTAGACGAAGGTCATAGTACATCTTGTCGGCGCCAGGATGAATGGAATATCTAGACTTGTGGGCTTCGTCCAGCAGAATTTGTCGTAAGTTAGTGCACTTGGGAATCCATATCCGGTCTAGATAATGGAATATCCCATTCGATTTATTCACTAATTGTTCGCCATTATGGTGAATCATTTCCTTCTTCAAGGTGCGTTCGGTAAAACAAGCATGTTGAGCGTCACGGATGAGAGTTTCGAGATGGTGTTGGGCGTGAACATTACGAACGCTATGCAAATAGCTTCGTCTGCTGAGGGCGTCGGCAATGACATTTGCTTTGCCAGGATGATAACGGATCTCACAGTCGTAATCATTGAGAAGTTCTACCCATTGGCGTTGGCGCATATTCAGTTCTTTTTGGATGAGGATGTGTTGTAGGCTCTTATGATCTGTGAAGATCGTACACTTGGTACCATAAAGGTAGTGTCGCCAAATTTTAAACACAAAAACAACTGCGCCTAGCTCGAGGTCGTGGGTTGTATAGTTCTTCTCGTGGAATTGAGCTGACGAGATGCGTAGGCGATAACCTTGTCCCGTTGCATGAGAACACAACCAAGACCAAGGTTCGAGTCATCACAATAGACACTGAAGTCATCGTTTCCGTCGGGTAAAGCGAGGACTGGAGCATTACAGAGCATATGCTTGAGAGTCTGAAAGGCAGTCTCTTGTTCGGTTCCCCAAACAAAAGGCTTGTCTTTATGCGTCAAGGAAGTAAGCGGGACAACGATTTTTGAAAAGTCAGCGATGAATCGATGGTAATAGCCCGCCAATCGAGGAACGAACGAACATCGGATGGTGAATTTGGAGTAAACCAACTCTTAACAACTTCGATCTTCGCGGGGTCGACGTGAATACCTTGACTATTGACAATGTGACCGAGGAATTGAACCTCCTCCAGCCAAAATTCACACTTGGAGAACTTGGCATAGAGTCGATTCCCTTGGAGTAGTTCGAGAACCAAACGTAGATGTTGCGCGTGTTCGGTTTTCGACTTCGAATAGATAAGGATGTCATCGATGCACACGATTATGAAGCGGTCAAGAAATGGTTTACACACGCGATTCATCAAATCCATGAAAACCGCAGGTGCATTGGTTAAACCAAAGGGCATTACGACGAATTCATAATGGCCGTATCGGGTTCGGAATGCGGTTTTCGGTATATCTTCCTCCTGAATGCATAACTGGTGATAACCAGAGCGTAAATCAATCTTCGAGAAACACGTAGTACCTTGCAACTGATCAAACAAATCATTGATTCGAGGCAGGGGATAGCGATTCTTGATAGTCAGCTTATTCAATTCCCTATAATCGATGCACATCCGGAACGACCCGTCCTTCTTTTTGACGAAAAGGACCGGCGCGCCCCACGGTGAGGTGCTAGGGTGAATGAAGCCTTTGTCAAGTAATTCCTAAAGTTGACTCGAGAGTTCACGCATTTCGGACGGAGCGAGGCGATAAGGGGATTTAGCAACAGGGTTGGCTCCAGGAATGAGGTCGATACGAAAATCAATATCACGACTCAGGGGTAAACCAGGTAGATCATCAGGAAATACATTTGGAAAATCACGAACCACTGGCACCTTATCTATTGCATTCTCTTTCTTTTCCTTCTCCGCTACTACGATGTTTGCCAAGAAAGCTCTGTATTCCTTGCGGAGATACTTGCTTGCCTGGATACACGACATGAGTTTGAGACCTTTCGAAGGAGTTTCGCCATACACACAAAGTTGATCACCATTAGCAAGCGAGAAGCGAATCATCTTATCGAAGCAAACAACTTCAGCATGATTTTCACGAAGAAAATCCATGCCTACTATGACATCAAAACTACCAAGCTGCATCGGAATGAGATCGATAGGAAAGATGTGATTGTTGAGTTCGAGAGTACAATCACGAAGAACATAATTGACAGTGACGGTTCTTCCAGTGGCAACTTCAACATCGAACGTTGAGGGGAGATGGGCGCGCTTACGATTAAGGAGCTTTTCGAATTCTAACGATACAAAACAGTTATCGGCTCTAGTATCAAATAAATATGAAGCATATATACCATTCACAAGGAACGTACCATTAACCATGTTGTTATCTGCTTGAGCCTGGCGTGCGTTGATGTTGAAAGCACGTCTATGGGCTGCTGGCTGCTACTGTTGCTGCTGTTGCTGGTGTGACAACTGGCACAAAACCGGTAATTTCCGTACAATTTAACTAATACTTGATAACTGCAATTATGTGCTTAATTGTCAACATTGTCTGATTACATACTATACAAGTGAATTCATGCACATTTTATACTACAAGATATTGCTTTATGCATTAATGAACAGCGTTGCGTCAGAAATACTAGTAAACTCACTGGTAAGACACATTGTGTCAACAATTCTGCAGAAAGCAGCCAGACAATAGAATTGGGGCCTAGGTGTAGGTCCAACGACAAGAATACATTAAAACCCAAGAGTTGTAGGATCGATATTGACGATCTAATGAGTCAATCAGAGTCAAAAAACCACTGTTTATGTGGCGGAATCACACAAACAATTTGAATCAAAGAGAATGGAGTAGAAATAGACAGAATATCACTTTAAACACTGTTTCTCATTAATTGATCACATAAAAATTTGGCAGCAGTTCGGCTTACAACTTGACAAATCGGTACCAAATGAGAAACAAACACACATATATATAGGGGACCTAATTCCGCCTAAAATGACACCTTGTCATTTCGAGCGGAATCACAAGCTTTTGATTTCGCTTGAAATGACAAAGTGTCATTTCGAGCGGAATCACTACATTAATACATAAAACTTACAATTCAGCCCCTATACATTACATACTTGACATATTTAACCCCTAGACCCTATACAAGTATGACTAAGACTAAGACGTAGGCTTTAGACATCGTGCACTAACAAACTCCCCCTTGGATACAGCCGGAGTCTTCAGTCTTGTCTTCGGGTCTTCAGCTCTTCACATTTTCCACCAGGTCCGCAACGAAAACTGAGACTCGATATAAGACGAAGTCAACAGACATATGCACTAACAAGGGTACATACAAGGGTTAACATATAGACCTTCCGAAAGCTAGAATACGCACTAAAAAGCACCCGAAACACACTCTAAATGCTGAATTTCACATATTTCAACAAAATTCAGCATTGTAACAAGATTGTACCATGCAATAACAAGACTAAATGGTCCTGAATGCTTTCCTAAGTGTCGGGAATTGAAAGGGGCACAAAAGGATACTTAAAGGACACTAAACGGTGCAATTTAGCACTTTAACGAACCGGTATTTAACCGAACAACCGGACATTACCCGGAACACCAAAATATTACTAAAAGCATTGTTTTACTTTTTCTGAGCTAGTTATGGTTCCTAAACACTTTAACATACTACATAATGCATGATACACTAAAACACTAGACTTTTACATTTAACCTCCCACTAATTACCTATTTTTACCATCAAGTTACATTTTAACCCCCTCCCCCTCATTGTTTACGGCCCCAAAGGGACCCCACCTCAAGATTTCATAATCTTCTCTAAAATCCCTCCATAATCTTCTCTTAGATATGGTGAGATTGTGCTTGTACTCTAAGGGACACATAGACCAATGGGTATTAGTGATTAGGGAATTATAAGTAGACATGAACATCTCACCATCTTCATCACCACAACTCCTTCTTCTCCCTCATAAAGCTTCGGCCGAACCCCCTTCACCATACCACCATCATCATCAAACTTTGTTCTTCATTTCTAAGGCCTCTCAAAGGTGTTAAACTTCATACAAAGGAGCTTGGAACTCTTGGATCTTGAAGGACCTCTCTTGTGTGCTATTATCCACTCCATCTTCATCATTGTTCTTCCCTAGCTTAAAGCTAGTAGTAAGATTCTTATTAACACTTGTTTACTTCTATTTTTAGTGGTTAAAAGACATATTATGATAAATATAACAAGAACACTAAAAGACATAAACTTGAATCTTGAAACATAAGATGAAATATGATGAAACCTTGTTGAAATAATGCTGTTTAATGCATGTATGATGATTGTTACTAGAGATATTGATGTTGATCACTACATGGAGCTTGCTAGATTGTGATTAAACACTTAATCTAGCAAGTTAGGGGATGATTATGTGTTAACACAAGAAGATCATCCTCATACATAGACATGAACTTGAAAACAAAATGATTTCTTGAAAAAGTAATAAACAAAGTGAGCTAGTAAACTTATAAATCCAAGACTTATGAATGATTTTCCAAGAAAACCAAGTTCAGAATATGATTTTTGAAAGATCATAGTTTTTACTAGACTTATACTATTTTTGGTGATGAAATAAGTGTAAAATACTAGAGAAACATGAAGAGGTTATAAATAAATATTTTTGTAAAATACGTTTACAAGTTGTAAACATCTAAAACCTTCAAGAATGAAGTTTACCAAGTTACTACGCGTTTTTTGTGAAAAGATCAAGTTCATGTTATATTGTAAAGTGTATAATTTTTGCACTTGGTAAGTGCAAGATGTTTAGGGTTTGAATGAGTTGATGATTGTTTAATGATGATTTAAAAGAAAATAAACACATGTTTTGAAAAAATGGGAAACCTCCATTTTTAGGGGAAACTATGTCAAAATTTTTATAAATTTTGACACTTTGAAAAATATAAGTTTTTGAGAAACTTATTCCCTAAAAATGTATCTAAAAAATATTTACCAAGGTTTCCCTAATTTTTGTGTTAAGATAGAAACGGGTCTTTTCCGTAAAACAACCAACCGAAGTGTAGAATCCGAAAAAAAAATTGTTCAAATATACTAAATCCACCACAAGAATAGTTGTGGTGGAATGTAAGTAGATAATACAAATGTGGGAAAAGAATGAGTGAAATTTAAATCTAAAAGTTCAAATTCTCTAAACGGGTCGAATAATCATAAAAGGGATTTATAAGCCTTAAGCTTATAAATCTGAATTTGATGTGAACCAGAAGATAAACGGGTCCGTAATTAAATTACGAACGCGTAGTAAAAGAATCACGCAAAACGGGTAAGTAGAGTGAACGTTATGCCCTTTTAAAGTTCGTTTTTCGACTAAAACCATAGTTGGGCAGATATGCAGTTCCCAGACCTGGAATCGCTGGAAAAGGGTCTCCCCCGCGCCACGCGACGAGTAACGTTGTTTCGGGCGCGACACGCGACACGTTGAGATGAGTCTCGCGCGACACGCGAGAGACACCAAAGTTGGAAATAATTATTTTGTTGATTATTTGATGCGTAGAACTTGTTTAAACTTATATTTAAGTTATCAAAACTAACTTATATGTTGGTTTTGATCATAGGTGATATCAAGTGTACCCGGATGGAGATCAAGCGATGACAAAGGATCGAACACACGAAAATGAAGCTTCCGCAAGTTGTTTCGTCGTTATTCTTAAATGATGAATTAAATCACATTATGTTGTATTACTTTAAATTGTAAAAGTTTTTAATAAACCCGTATTTTTCATTGTAATTGTAACCGTAATTACATGATTATGGACTTAAATTATACGAAAATCGTAAAATAATAGTAAGGGTCTTACACATTTACACCCACCATGTTAACAAGGGGCGCTATAGGAGGGGGCTCTATCATGTTAACGCCAAGAATGAGATGTTCAGGTGGGGCCCACTTGATTTAATCTAATGAAATCTTTTTTTATTTATTTATTTTGTTTAATAGGGGGGTCATCCCACACCCTGCATGTTATAGGGGGCGTGATAAAGCCCCATGGCTGACGTGGATTCTACGTGGCCTGATAAAGCCCTTAGGGGGCTCCAACCATACCCTCCAGCCTAAGAGGGGCGGTTGAAAATTTCCAAGGGGTGCGCCTGCCCACCCACGGCAAAGGGTGGGTCCGCCCCTGGGAGCCAGATGGGTCGGGTTCATATAGGAAGCTTATGTATGAATTCGTTGTACCTATTTATCCTTTTCAATGGGTAAAATAGGTACCAAAGAAGATAAATATTTTCGTATGACGTGCGGAATAAGATCGAATGCCAACATTCGTAGGTCTCCATAGACGAAAGATCTATCGAGGAACAACATTTTGCAGGTTATGCGGTGGGAATGAAGAAACAACAGATCATTTGTTCACTTTATGCTACATGGCGGCTGTGATATCGAACAAGGTTAGTGAATGGTGCAAATTTCCTCCAATTTTTGCTTTCTCCTTTAAGGATCTTTTAAGCATACACAAGATTTCTAGAGCTGATCGTATTAAGCAAAAGGCGGTTGAAGTAGTGATTCTTGTAGTTTGTTGGGTAATTTGTAAAAACCGAAACGAACTAGTGTTCTCAGGTAAGTGGGTACACATTGATCCGTTGTTGCGTGAAATTCAATCCAATGCCTTCTTGTGGATAAAAAAAACCGGGCAAAACAGCAGCTCATTGACTCGTTTAGTTTTTAAAACACATATGATGTAAGTTTAAGATTGGGTGAGTTAAGATTGAGTATATGTTGTACTATGGCTTATTTCTAGCTACTTGCTAGGAAAGCTTTTTGTAAATATTTGACGTGTAATGAAATTTGCCTTAAAAAACAGACGCAACTGTACCTTAACAAAAATTAGGATATAGACATTTGGGATTAGGATCAAATACAAAGGATCCTAATTGTAAGAAATGTAAGAAGGATTTATAGAGTGACAAGTGTCCAATAACATAAAAAAACCCTACTACAAAAAAAAAAAAAAGAAAAAAAAACCCTTAAACATCCACCACCACCAAAAACCTAAACCCCCCCCCCCCCCATCACCCACCCCCCAAAAATTTTTTTTTTTTTTTTTTTTTTTGCCGAGGGGGTGGGGGTTTAGGTTTTTGGGTGGTGGTGGGGTGGGGTGGGGGTGGGTGTTTAGGTTTTTGGTGGTGATGTAGTGGGTTTAGTTTTAGGTTATTGGACACTTGTCACTCTATAAATCCTTCTTACACTTCTTACAATTAGAAGTTTTTTTAGAATAATTTTACCCTAGGCATTTGTTGCATATCTATTATTAAAGTAAAATCATTTCATTAAGCATATAGTAACCAAAAGGGCATTAACTATTTGTATTTTGATTACACATAATATTTCTGTTACGAATTATATATTCATACGGGATTATAAAAATTACTATATACGATTCCGGTTTCATGCTACAAAAAGAAACTTTAAAATCATCAAATATAATAATAACAATAATTGATTATTAGTAAATTACTATTTTGGCCCTTGTGTTTTCCTGTTTAACGCTTTCACGCTTTCAGTCCAAAACAAATCTTTTGACATATCAGACCCTAAGATTGCATTTTATAACGGTTTTGGCCGGTAACACTAACCATCTTACTTTTTTCTAATTAAGCCTAAGGGTATTATGGTCATTTTATAGCTCAGGGGCTTATTATGTAAGTTATAAAGTTCTTTTAATATTTTTATTTGTGTAATTACTTATTTTTTTATTTTTAAATATACAAATAAATGCATATTTCTTTAATAATTTATATTTTTTATAAACGTTATTTTTAAAAATATTTGTTTTTTAACCTTTTTAAAACCGTTTCCTTTTAAACTTATTATTTTTAAAATCATTTCTTTTGATTCGCTTTTTAAAACCTTATATTTTTAACAAAATTTTTTAATGCCATTTGTTTTTTTTTTTATAATTGAAGTTTTTTTAAATCTTCGGAAAAACTATTTATTTGTTTAAAATTGTTCATTTTATACCTTTCTTTTTTAACAATCGTTTGTAAACTTCGTATTCTATAATTTATTTATTGCCGATAGCAAAAATAAACTTCAAAAAATGAAGAATTTTAAAAATAAAAGGAATTTAAAAAAGAACAAGTTTAAACAAACAAACGGTTTTTTTTTTTTGAAGATCTAAAAAACGGCGTTTATAAAAATAAAGCAAAAGGTACAAAAAATTCTGTTAAAAATATAAGGTTTTAAAAAGCGTATGATTTTAATAAATAAAAGGTTTAGAAAATGAATGAATCTCGAACAAACGAACGGTTCAAAAATGGAATATTAAAAAAAAGATAAAGGATTCGAATAATGTTTAAAAAAACGTTTTACAAAACGCTTCTAAAAGGAACACTTTAACAAATAAACAATTTTAAAAATGAACGAAAAAAATGAATTGTTTAAAAAACATATGGTTTTAAAAAGAATGGTAAAAAATGAAATGTTTATTTTTTTTAAACAAAGGATTTAAAAAAGAACGATTTTAAAAACAAACAGTTTAAAAAGAAACGATTTTAAAAACGATAGACGGTTTTAGAAAGGTTAAAAAACAATTTAAAAAAACGCCATTTATAAAAAACAAATTGTTAAAGAAATGTGTATTTATTTGTATATTCAAAACGTATTTTGTTAAATAATAACCGTGAAATAAAGAAATAAAAAAATTAAGTAATTACACAAATAAAAATACTAAAAGAACTTTTTAACTTACATAAACAACCCCTAAGCTATAAATGGAACATAATACCCTTAGGCTTAGCTTGAAAAAATAATATAGTTAGTGGTAGGGGCCAAAATTGTTATAAAATGCAATCCTAGGGTCTAATATGTCAAAAGATACCTTTTTAAACTGAAATGGTTAAATTGATTAAAACACATGGGCGAAAATAGTAACTTATTATTATTATATTATTATTATTATTATTATTAAGTAGAATATAATAGTAACTAGGTTTTTTCCGTCGCGCGTTGCGCCGAAACGGAGCAAATGATAATATAAAACAAACGTTATTTGAAAATGTAGCATGCTGTTTAGAAAACCGAACTGTTAGAATCGGTTCAGTTTATCATCGTATCATTTTACAATTGCGAATAAATACTTTATTTTTTAATATAAATTTGTTTTTGATAAAACTTATATTAATCAAGGGTAAAAATTAAGCTTAACAACGTACTTAAGTTTTTAGAAAAAAAATTAACGAACATAACTTATTAAAGAAATATCAAATTAATTGATAAAGTAAAGCTAGATTTAAATAAAGAAAAAAATATTATTAAAAACAAAATCTCCATATATAATAAAGCAAAGTTGGGAAAGCTGATGTGTCAAAATTCTAGCATTCATGTCCTATGTGTCAATCTCACAAGCCTCTCATTTAATTTCATCCTATCCTATGTGTAATTTTCTGAGATTTTTTTATTTTTTTATAAAACTGATGTATCAGTTTGCAACAGCAAAGAGACAAATCTCTAAATCAAAAAGAAGTCTGCAAAACTCCTTCACCTCATCCAAGAATTCAAAATTTAAAACCCCCACTCTCTTCACACCCAGATCAACTCACATAATCCCCACTCTCTTCACACCCATTCACATCATAATCTCATCTGGGTTTTGATATTAAAACAACATGTACGGAAGAGATCCGTGGGGCTGGCCGTTGGAGATCAATAACGCGGATTCAGCCACCGACGATGACCGAAGCTGGAATCTGATGATAGCAGTATATTACCCGGTTGTGATATTCCGGATCCTTTATAATCCTTTTAATCCGACATTTTTCATTTTATTCTTCTTCAACACACAAAAAACCTAACATCCACACACACCGTGGTTTTCATCCAAGCCAATCTTCTACATCCGAAACCCTAAACCACGTCGCTATGTCTCTCTCGATCCATCCTCAGGATCATCCTTACCAACCATGAATTTGTAGTTTTAATAAAGATTATGTTGTCGATTCATCTGATTTAAGGTACGCTTCATATCAATTCATCTTTAAAATATCGTTTTTCCCCAATTACGCTTGAACCCTAATATCCCATTCGGCCTCAGTCGATTCTCTTCCGTTGTCGATTTCAATTCTTGGTTTCAAACACGACTATTTTTTTCATGATAGCATTAGAGTTTCGATTGACAATTTTATGTTTAATATTTTGTGTTTATGATGTTATTTTGATACAGGGTCTCTTTCAAATAATAATATGCCAGCGATCCTACTAAGCTAAGGTCTGATATCTTCAGTTATTCTCTGATTTGATTCATTGTTATTTAGATTTAATCATGAATCAGTTGTTGCTTTGTGTTTCAAAATATAAAGTTTATTATGTGTAACGAATGTTATAAATCGGTATTTTCTCTTAGTTTCCGGTCGGTCGGTTTCCGATCTTTCAAACCGGTTTGGTTTACGGTTTATACCAAAAACCAACCAAACGTATAAAACCGAACCAAACCGCATGTTTGAAAAACATTTCAAATTTTAAATTGTATATACACACACTGGCACAAAGACATTTCAGTTTATTTGGTCGCATTCAAATTGCATAGTAGACCATTTTTTTAACAATCTGGACATGCATGTGAGGATTTTATTTCTTTAGATAATCTGGACCTTCGTTTGACATTCTGCACTCAAATTGTGCAATGACATTCAAATTTTACAACCTTTTTTATTTTATATAATTTTACAACCTTTTTTATTGTGTGTAGTAGGTTCTTTTATTATATATTATTATTCATTTTAAAACAGTGAAAAGATGTTGTAAAAGTTCTATTTTGATTGTGCCGATGGCGGAGAAAAACGCCGCGTGACCCAAACGGGTGTCTGATGCTCTATTATTGATGTTTGCACAATGTTGATGGCTAAGAGTAGTGATTTCAGGCGTTGGTAGTGGTCGTTGGTGGAGGTGACACTTCCTAGCCTCCGGTCAATGATGAATGACGTTGATGACGAGTTAAGTGCTGCAACTCGGGGCTGTTGTGGAGCATATTTGTGGACCAATTTACACAATCAAAGCACATGATGATGCAGATTCACTTCAAATAAGAGCTATTAGGATATGGACACAAAGGAACTAGGCCATCTGTTTATGTAAGCCATACTTAACTTTAATTATTATAATATCACTTGATGCCCACTACAATCTTTATAGGTTTTAAACTTACAAACCTATGAAGAAATCTATTTTTCTAGCAAAAAAAAAAAGTGTTCTAGGAGTGATTCTACAAAGCTATAAACATGACATCTATTAAACCTCTTATACTTATACCTGTTTTGGGTTATAGAATGTATTGTTGTTTTGAAGTACTCGTGTATTTTTATCATAGTCACATCTTTGGAGTTGTAGGTTTAAGATCATAGGTTTTAGTATGATTGGGTTCTAACGATAATTTTTGTTAAAAGGTCCGTTCTAATATTTCCTAAAAAAACTTTTCAACAAACAACGTTAACTAATTTGATAACAAAAATAAATTCTTTTTATTTATATTTTCAGACATTACTTTTATAGCTTTGACTAATTGTTCGTTTTAAGTCGCATTTTGCGCCACCAGACCCGGTCGGGCCGAGTGACTCTTTTGGGCAGAACACTTAATTGATATGCGTTAGCTTTTATTAAACGGGCAGGTTTATAAAAAAGAGTTTAGTTTTACTACACGTGTCAGATTTGTTGAACGGGTCAGCTTCGAAAACGGGTAAAGTCTATAAATTGCTCACGTTTGGGTCAGATTTTATTAAGAGTTTACAAGTTGACCCAAAAGCTCGACTAGAAAACATTGAACTCCGTAATAGAATCTAAAATTTTAAGTTTGGTTTTACAACAATACACAAAGAAGTTAAACTGTTAAATTATTATATACGAGGGCCTATGACTTCTCATTTGTGGCGAGGCTGCAAATTTTAGATTTATATGTGAATATCTCTACTACATCTATCATCATATATGTTTTGTATGGTACATGATGTTTTATACACATTTAACTCACAGTTAGAGAGTTGCATTTGTTATCGACTTATTATGACTTTTTGGTACTTAAATAACAAACTTTGTACAGGACAGACTTATGAAAGGTCCAACATCCTCAAATGGTTCTCATTAGGCCACTTCACTTGCCCCACCACAATGAAAGAGCTTTGGTAAGTGGTGATTTTCATCATAATCTTATGGTTTGAAGCAAACTGTTGAAATGGAGTTCAACATTTATACTTTCTAATATAAAAGAATTAATACTAAAAAGTAGGGGTGTTCACAGTTCGATTTTGACAGTTTTTAGGTCAAACTGTAACCAAACCGTTAGTAACGGTTTTTTATTATTGAAAACTGAAACCCAACCATTGAAATTTAAAACCGAACCGTTCTAACGGTTTGGTATCACAGTTTAACCTTTGTTGGGCCTTTTTATTAAATGTATATTGTATAAACCGTTCGTTACGATTTGAAAATTATGAAACCGACCGATCCAACGTTAAAGAAAAAAATCGACCATGAAACCAAACCGATGACCAGTTTGGACGGTTCCCTATAAAAGCTCCAATAAAAGAATTAAGACGTATTCACAGTAGCCTAATGGGTTTGATTATATTCAAATAAAAAATAATTAGATGGAACATTGATGATCATGCAAGATTATTAGTATAGCTATATCTTTCTCATTATTTTAATGGGTTCAATACTTATTTAGTATTGTGCTTCTATGGAGTATAAAGGGAGTTACTAGAAGAGCTTGCAGATTAGTAGGAAATCCAACTCGACAATTGTCATTATTTGCGAGTGTAGCTGGGTCGATAAGTAAAATCGATCAAGTAGATGGATATGTATGTTTCATTTATTTGGTCTCTTTTAACGGTACTTTATACATGTAATTTTAGAAGTTGTGATAACTTCAATTTCCACCGTTTGACAATTCGAACTCATAATCCGTTAGACAATTAGAACTCATAATCCGTTAGTACAAGTTGATCCGAATCAAAAGGTCCGATCCCTATTCATTCGGATCCGTGTCCATCTGAAATTAAATAGGTAGTTTGTATTATTGCCATATTGAAGTAAATGCCCTAAGTAATTTAATTTCTGTTTTTTTTTTTTCTTCTTGGTAAGATTTGTCAAACATGGGTCTTAGTATGAAGAGATATCAGGTTATAAATTATACAAAAAAAAAAATACTTTTATAGATATAGATTTATTTTTAACATAACTCATAACCCGTGAAGTTCACGGGTATATAACCTAGTAAATGATAAAGGAAATATGATTTTAGAAAAGGAAACAATACAAATACGTTAAAAGCTAAAAGTAAATAGAAAAATTTAAAATATGTTAAAAGTTAAAAGTAAATATTAAAAAATATATATTAATATAATAAAATATTAAAAAGCTGGTCCTTAGAAAACTATATGTATAAAAGAGTTAATTACTGATTTGGTTTGGAGTTTATGTTAGACTATCCCGATGTGGGAAGCATGCTTACTGTAATTTGTAAATGGAATTGTTGAGCAGTGAATTCAAATAAACTTATGATCGCCCTAATTATATTGTCTTGGAAAGAGAATTGCAAGGTGAATTACAAGGAGAACATGAGGTCGAATGCGCTAATCATCATAACAAATGCTCCCTGTAGGGCTGGGTGGTTTACATTTTTTATTTTAGAGTGATTATGAAAATGGTTCCTGGTTTGAAATTAAGTTAATGACTATAATGGTCCCTGTAGTTACAAAATGATATTTTATTCATTCTACTCAAATTTAACAGAAAAACTAACCGAAGTTAGTGTTAATACCCAAACTCGTTACAAACTGATAATCACAAGCCTCAAACATGTTAAAAAAAAGTTAGTACCCAAAGATGAAATTAGGTATAAACCACAAGGTCCATCTGTGTAATTAACTCTATATAAAATTTAAATTTGAAATTACTATTCACGGTCCTTAGAAAACTATATATATAAAATAGCGTGATGTTACAGTTTATATACTTTTGTAATAATTGTAAACTGTCGATAGTTGGGGGGACTAAAATGTCAAATGTGGAAGCTGTAAACGGTTGGGTTGGGTTGGGTTGTTATATTCAGTTAGTCGTTGTAAAGTAGGTATCGATTAGTGAATGAACGTTTCCCTTCTCTCTCTAGATTCTCTTCATTCTCTGGTCGTAACATTGGTATCAGAGCGGTTCGACTCTCGGACAAGCTCAATTCCGATCAAATTCCGATCAAAATTCCGATCAAAATTCCGATCAAACTCCGTTCAAGTTCATTCGATTCGCTTCGTTTTTCAAGTCTGGGGATTCACAGCTGATTACAGCAGTGATTCACGTCGTTTCAATTCAGTTGAGGTTTATTACTATTGCTGGTAATAGATCGCGTTTTCGTGTTCGAAAAAATCGTTAGTAATTCAAGCAATTATGATGACGAGGCAGCAAGATCTGGAAAAATTGGAGCAATTGGTTAAAGAAAATGCTAAGGCGATTCAAGTTCAGATTCAATTTCAACAAGGTGTGAATGAATATACTGCTTCGTCAATTGAAGGATTACAAACTCAAATGACAGAGGCATGTTTGCAGCTAAGAGAAATCAAGAATATGTTTGAAAGAAATCACAGAAATCTTGAAGGTCAAGAACAGAGGCCGTTCAGATTGGGGAAATTGGATTTTCCAAAGTTTAATGGTTAAAATATTGAAGGTTGGCTGTACAAATGTAACCACTTCTTTACAATTGATAAGACTGCCAACAACTTGAAGGTGTAATATGCTGTGGTAAATTTGGATGGTGCAGCACTTCAATGGCATCAAGGATTTATGTCTAGTCAAGATAAAACGATCGATGAATTGGATTGGGATGATTATTCTAGATCGTTACTTGCGAGATTTTCAACAAGGATACATGAAGACCCAATGGAGGAACTCAAGAATCTACAACAAACAGGTTCTTTAGACGATTACTACACTGCCTTTGATGCTTTACTTAATAGAGTCAAGTTGTGTGAGGAATATGCAGCAGGATTATTTGTGGGAGGATTAAAACCTGAAATCAAATGTTTGGTTAAAATTTTTAGACCAAAAAATGTAAGAGATGCAGTAGCTATGGCAAAGCAACAAGAAGTTGTGTATTCTACTTTGTTTAGCAGCAAGAAATCAAACAGTTTTGTAAGTACTTTTTCTAAACCGGTTAGTGCTAACTTCAATACTAAGCCTACTGGTATTGCTAGTTCTAGCACTTCAGTGGGAAATTCTGCTTCATTGTCACTATTACCAACACCCCCTGCTTCACAAATGATTAAGACCAAGAAAAGAATTCCTACTAAAGAAGCAGAGCAGAAGTTGGCGAAGGGAGAGTGTTTTTGGTGTACTGAAAAGTACACTCCTACCCATAATTGTAAATTTAAACACTTATATGTGATTGAAGTGGGGTCGGAAGAGATAGATGAATGTGAGCATATTGTTACAACGACAGAAGTGCAAGATAATAATGATGGTCCTCAAATCTCTATCCATGCTTTGATGGGAGTTCCCTCTTTTTCAACAATGAAGGTTATTGGGACTATTGGTACGAGACAGTTGCAAATACTCATTGATTCAGGGTCTACTCACAATTTTTTAGATTCAACGTTGGCTGCTAAACTACAATGTCATTCTAAGACAGTTCCTGCATTATCAGTGGCAGTGGCTGATGGTAATAGACTGCCATGCTCTCAACTTTGCCAAGATTTTCAATGGAACATGCAAGGTTCTTGGTTTAAGGCAGATATTGTTAAAAGAAGAGAATTAATATTCTCATTCTCATTCATATGTTTATGTTTATTTATTGGACTTTATAATAAACCATTATACATATAATGGATTGGGCTCTTGTATGGGCTGGAATTGTTTGTTCAGCCGGTTGCAACTGTATTGGGACAAATATGAGACAAATATGAGCAGCTGTTATGTTTGTGAGGGTTTGAATTGTAACTTCTCAGGGGGTCCGATCATATGTGCTGTTTCTTGTGGGTTTAATGTGTAACTTAGATTTTGCAGGTTATAAAAGCATCTCTTGATCAGTTAGGGTTCCAGAAGCTTCAGTCTCATCTTGATCAGTTACGCGTACTATTCAGTCATCATCCCCAAATTCTCTTCCTCTGATTTTACACGCACACATACCTCTCAACTTATCTGATACAGTTCAAAGATGTTATGCCCAGATGAAGATCCGTTGTGGATCTTGGTTTTAGATGTTGATCCTATTGTGGATACTGTATCGTTATCGGTCTTATAGTTCTTTTTGTTTTCATGTTCATCAGTCTTATTGGACTGATTGGTGTAGATCCAGTGTTGGATCATGTAGTTGGTATTTTCTTTCTTTGATCAACTAATATTTTTATCAGTTGATCCTGTATTTCTTGTATGTATTGATTCAGATCTTACATGTATAAGATCAGGGGTTTGGGGGGTGTTTTTCTTGGTTTGGGTAACTAATAAAAGTTTACGTCACTGTTTTGTCGCTTCTTTTGTGTTTTGTTTTGTTTCTTTGTGTTGTGAGTTGAACTATCATACCGTTTGACATGGTATCAGAGCTTCGGCTCTTGATTCATCGTCTTCCGCTTGCGTAGGTTTATCTTCTCTGGTTCTGTTTTAATTTAAGAAAAAAGAAGATTTGGTGTTCAGGTTCTTTTATCTCGACTCTTGGGATTCAGTTTTGATGGTTTTGGTGTTATTGCATCATATTTGGGTTTTTAGGGCTTCGTCTGAAATTAGAGAAGGTGAAAAATGATACTGCTGCATTTCTTGTGGTTGAAGTCTTCCTTATAGAAACCGAATCTAAAGATGTGAGTTACTAGTTATTTTCTAAACAACAAACCCTAAGTAAATGTTTGTGTGATTCAGTTCTCTGTTTGGCTGCTCAATCACTGTAAGTCTTCTGGGCAATTTCTCGACTGCTGGAGTACTCTAAGGCCTTTCTTCCTTACTCTTTTGTGATTCTGTCACACGATTCGTGCATTATCTTTGGTTGTGGTTTATGTGTTGCATGTTTTTCTGGTCTAAACTGTGTGACAGAACCAAGATTTTCAACAATGACATAACTTTACTATGTGTGTGCTTTGGAAGGTTGTTCTTTATATTACTGTTTTTCGTTTCTGTTGACTGGGAATTTGTTTTTCATTGTTGGTATTGTTTGCGTGTAATCTAGGAAATATGTTTCTGATTGGAAGTTTATTATGATGTATTTTTGGATCTAATGCTCTTGTTGTCATTGAAAGTTGTTGTTCATACGGATTCAAAGATTGTTCTCGTGTTTTGTTTGAATAAAAATTAGTTTCGTTTTCTGTATAAAACTCTTTGTTGAAATTGGCCATCACTCAATTTGATCCAAAAATGTTTTTTTATATACGTACATAACTTCTTGAAACATGTTAGCATTGGTGTATAGATTGCTTCAAGAGTTCTGAATCATCTTATTGTCAGTTCTTGACATGGATCTTCAAAAGCTCTTGGATGTTGTATGCGTTATATCAAAGCGTGTTTGCATCTGTTATTAACTGATTCTTGTATTGTTATGTGAGGTTTTATTGTGTATATGGTGATTAGATTGTTAAAATCTACTTTTGTTCTTGTGTTTAGATCGGTTGTTTGTTTTCTTTTTCTCGTCTGTTATGTTTTGATCTTTTTTGGAGTATGTGCAGGTATAGATCTTGTTAGATCTACTCGGATTTTTTGTGTGACACAAATCCTAATTAAGGTTGTTGATGGTTGAAGAAGGAGAACGCTTGCCTTCAGTTGTTGAAGACCTGTGTTGGTCCCTGTAACCCTAGAAGGTTCAGGGCAAACTGACCAGGTTTGTGTGTTTGTGCTTGATGACTATAGTTCTGATCTTTCTTGGCGTTATATGCACCCTCTGTAAGATTTTTTTTCATTTTTTGTTGCTCTTTATTTTCTGTTGATTGCGGTAGTTGATGCCGGGGTAGTGAGGACCGGTTTTATAACTGTGATCTTGCTTGTTTTTTGTTGCTGATTGTTCTGCAATATATTTGTGTTCGGTTTATTCTTGTAGTTTTTTTTTATTTTATTATTTTTTTCGTTGTTTCATTTATTAGAGTTGGCTCCTGTATTAAGACCTGTCCAGGCACTATAAGTGATGAACCTGGAATCTGGAAACTGATACAGCTTCGCCTTAGTTTTTTTTGTTGGTCTGTTTAGCTCATAAGTTTGTGTTATCTGTGCTTTCTTTTGTTGGATTGTTCTAGGATTTTTCAGTCTGTCCTG
>JARYGA010001241.1:0-25149 GCA_030545235.1 Helianthus tuberosus
CTATGTATCTCACAGGCATTTTTATGCTGACATACCTATTTTCACATGTGTTTTCAGGAGCTTTTCCGTAGGATGTTGATCGTGACACTAGGGCGGACCTGTGCCTTAGAGACATAAAATGGAGATAGACTTGTTTAATTATGTTATAAACTCTATGTTTCCTGTTTAAGACAATGTAACACTCTTCTGTCACACCCCGACCACGTTTTGTATGTTACACGTGGTCGGGGTGTGACAGAAGAGTTGGTATCAGAGCCAATGGTTATAGGGAATTAGGTTATTAGTAATTCTTTGACCTAGACTATAACTTTTCTAGGACCCTAACACAAGTTATCTTGTGTTTAGATCTTAAAACATGTACATCACCTATCCTTAGGTGATTATCAAAACAAGAACCTAATTTTTTTTCCGAAATGATTTTTGAAAAACAATCATCTGTTTTTGAATAAATTATTACAAGGTTTTGAACCCTCTATTGTAAGGTTTTGAACCCTCTGTTATATGGTTTTGAACCCTTCCAGTTTAGTTTTTGGCCTTGTGCCTTCGAATTTTCAAAATCTCGTCAAGGTTTTGGGTTTTAAATAATGTGAACATGTGCAAACTAGAAGAGTGAATGCCTGTATTCTGGGTTTTCTGTCTAGGCAAGTACTTCGTATATATCTCATCAGACGCGAGACCAGTTGTGCTTACCTGGGAATTCTTGGGATGAGTGTTCACTTATAGGCGAGCATGTCTTCGTAATACATTATTTTTGATCCATTTACTTTAATTAGTCACTGTGTGTCGTTTGTTTGCTTGGTAAATGCGGACGAATGACCATCATCTTTGCTTTTGTTGATTTTGTTTCATCTCATTCTCTTCATCCAATCATCTCACTCGTTTCCTTTCATGTTTTCCTCTTTTAGAATGCCTCCTCGACGCGAAACCCAGATAGCGACTGCTGAACTGGCAGAAATTATTGCGCAGCAGATGGCTGCCCAATTTCCAAATCTCTTTGCTCAATGGAACCAAGCCAACAACAACAACAATGTTCCATGCAAATACAAGGATTTTAACCAGGCTAAACCACTCAAGTTTAGTGGTTCTGAAGGAGCGACTGGTCTTCTTCAATGGTTCGAGAGCATTGAGAATACTTTCCGTCATGTGCAGTGTCCGGATAATCGCAAGGTCGAGTTTTCTTCGAGCGTGTTTCAGAAGAGGGCTCTTACATGGTGGAATGGGATAATGAGAGACCGTGGAGCAGAAATTGCTCTAGCACAGACTTGGACTGAACTTAGAGCCCTTATGATGAGGGAATTCTGTCCTCGTCATGAGCAACGAGCGTTGGAGAAAGAGTTTGATGTTTTGAAGTAAGATAGTGGTGAGCATAGGGCATATACTGATAGATTTGAGGAGTTGAGTCTGCTTTGCCCGACTATGGTTACCCCACTCGATAAGGCTATCGAAAGATACATCGACGGCCTACCTGACTCAGTGCAAGACATCCTTACTGGTAGTAACCCTACCACACTCCGTCAGGCTATCGAGTTATCAGCGACATTGACTGAGTCGCAGATCCGGAAGAACAAGTTACACAGGAAGGGTGACAAGGGCAAGAAACAGTCGGCTGACAAGGAAGATAGCAAGAAAGGTCAAAACAAGAATGGCAAGGATTCTGGTTCATCGAAAAGAGCAAGGAAGCGTAAGGCTTCCCAAAACTATGCTATCAATGCTCAAGCTAACCAGGCAGCTCCCAACCAACCCGCACAGCCTCCAGCAAAGAAACCCTATTCGGGGAATGCACCTTTGTGCAATAGATGCAACAGTCACCATCAGCCGCAACATCAGTGCCGTTTCTGTACAAACTGTGGGAAGTCAGGTCATCTTGCCGATGTTTGTCGGTTTGCTCAGAATCGCGCAGTTCAAAACCCGGCTCAACAAGTTGCTCAGCCTCCTGCTCCGCAACAGGGTCAAGTTGCACGACCACAATACCCACCAGGTGCTTGTTACAATTGTGGGGACCTGACCCACTACAGAAACCGGTGCCCAAGACTAGCCAACCAGAATCAGAATGCAAACCAGAACCAGAATCAGAATCAGGCTCAGGCTCCGGCTCGAGGCCGAGCCTTTAACAAGAATGCCCAAGAGGCGCAGGCGGATGATAACGTGGTGAACGGTACGTTCTTTATTAATAATCAGCCTGCATCTGTTCTTTTCGATTCTGGTGCCGACAAGAGTTTTGTGTCATTGTCTTTTGAGCCAATGCTTCGCGTGTCTAGAACAAAACTAGGTAAACCTTTGACAGTAGAAGTTGCTAATGGTGAACCTGTTGTTCTTAATTCTGTTCTTCGCAACTGCCAGTTGAACCTTAACGACCATCTTTTTCCTATTGACCTCACGCCTATGCAACTTGGAAGCTTCGACGTCATTGTGGGTATGGATTGGTTATCCAAGCATCACGCAGAGGTAGTTTGTTTTGAGAAGATCGTTCGTGTGCCACTTTCGACAGGCGAGATCCTACAGGTACATGGTGAGAAACCTGCCGGTGGTCTCAAACTCATGTCTTGTTTTAAAGCTCGGAAGTATCTGCGAAAGAATTATGTGGCCTTCTTAGCCCATGTTACAGAAGATAAAGGCAAGAGTAAGTCTATTTCAGATATTCCTGTCGTTCGGGATTATTCTGAAGTATTCCCTGAAGATTTACCTGGTCTACCTCCAACACGCCAAGTCGAGTTCCGCATTGATCTCGTACCTGGTGCAAATCCCATTGCCAGAGCTCCATATCGTCTTGCACCGTCTGAGATGCAAGAGTTATCTAAGCAGCTTCAGGAGCTCTCTGACAAAGGTTTTATCCGTCCTAGCTTTTCACCTTGGGGTGCTCCCGTCCTTTTTGTCAAGAAGAAGGATGGATCTTTTAGGATGTGTATCGATTATCGTGATTAACAAGCTTACCATCAAGAATCGATATCCCCTACCACGCATAGATGATCTCTTTGATCAGTTACAGGGCGCTTCTTATTTTTCGAAGATAGATCTGCGTTCTGGGTATCATCAACTTCGTGTGCATGAAGAAGATATTCCCAAGACAGCGTTCCGTACTCGTTATGGGCATTATGAGTTCACAGTCATGCCATTCGGTTTGACTAATGCTCCGGCTGTTTTCATGGACTTAATGAATAGGGTCTGCAAGCCTTATTTGGATCAGTTCGTCATTGTTTTTATTGACGACATCTTGATTTATTCAAAGACGCGAGCTGATCACGAGCAACATCTTCGTCTTACTCTGGAACTCCTAAAGAAAGAGCAACTTTTCGCCAAATTCTCCAAGTGCGAATTTTGGCTTAAAGAAGTTCAATTTTTGGGGCATATTATCAACGAACGAGGTATTCATGTAGATCCCTCCAAGATCAGTGCGATTAAGGATTGGGATACACCTTCTACTCCTACTGAAGTTCGTTCTTTTCTTGGTCTAGCGGGTTATTATCGCCGCTTCATTGAAAACTTCTCAAAGATTGCAGTTCCTCTAACTGCTCTAACTCAGAAGAACAAACCCTTTGATTGGGGATTCAAACAAGAGGAAGCTTTTCAACATTTGAAGCAGAAGCTTTGCGATGCGCCTGTTCTATCATTGCCTGAGGGTGATGATGATTTTGTCGTGTATTGTGATGCATCGAAATTAGGCCTTGGTTGTGTTCTGATGCAAAGGAACAAAGTCATAGCATATGCATCGAGGCAGTTGAAGATACATGAGAAGAACTACACCACTCATGATCTTGAGTTGGGTGCAGTTGTTTTCGCTCTCAAGATCTGGAGACACTATTTGTACGGTACAAAATGTGTAGTTTTCACTGACCACAGAAGTCTTCAACATATCTTCAATCAGAAAGAACTCAACATGAGACAACGACGTTGGGTGGAGCTTCTAAACGACTATGACTGCGAAATTCGCTACCATCCTAGTAAGGCGAATGTCGTGGCCGATGCTTTGAGTCGTAAGGAACGTACTAAGCTTCATTGTGTACGTGTTCAATCTGTTATTCAAGCTCGATCCGATATCCAATCACGCATTTCTCATGCTCAACAAGCTTGTGTTTCACAAGGATTGATGGACAAGGAATTTCCCTATCACATAACACCTGCTCTGGAACTGAAGGACAATGGATCGTATTACTTCATGGACCGTTTGTGGGTCCCAAGCCAGGATGATCTTCGTACCTTGCTTATGGATGAAGCCCATAAGTCTCGATATTCTATTTATTATGGCTCAGATAAGATGTATAAGGATCTTCGTATTCAGTATTAGTGGCCTGGTATAAAGAAAGACATTGCCTTATACGTATCAAAATGCCTTACTTGTCTTAAGGTAAAGGCTGAACATCAATGTCCTTCGGGTTTATTGGTGCAACCAAAGATCCCAGTTTGGAAATGGGAAAACATTACTATGGATCTTGTTACTAAACTTCCACGCACAAAGAAAGGTCATGATGCCATCTGGGTAGTCGTTGATCGTCTTACTAAGTCAGCACATTTCTTGCCAATCCGTGAGGATTTTCCTGCTGACAGACTTGCAAAAATCTATGTGGATGAAATTGTAGCTCGACATGGTGTTCCTTTGAACATCATTTATGACAGAGATGCTCGTTTCACTTCTCATTTTTGGAGAACCATGCAATCTGCTATGGGGACCCAACTTAATCTGAGCACAGCTTATCATCCGCAAACGGATGGTCAATCGGAAAGAACAATCCAGACTCTGGAGGATATGCTTAGAGCTTGTGTGATCGATTTTGGTGGTAGTTGGGATTCACATCTTCAGTTGATTGAATTCTCCTACAACAACAGTTATCACACCAGCATCAAAATGGCTCCTTTCGAGGCTCTCTATGGTCGAAAATGTCGTTCACCAGTCTGCTGGAATGAGATCGGTAAGGCTCAACTTACTGGACCTGCCCTCATTTTAGAGACAACAGATAAGGTTAAGAAAGTTCTTGATAACCTTCAGACAGCTAGAAGCCGTCAAAAGAGTTACGCGGATCCAAAACGCAAACCCTTGGAATTTCAAGTCGGTGATCGAGTATTACTTAAGGTCTCACCTTGGAAATGTGTGATCAGATTTGGAAAGAAAGGAAAACTTGCACCTAGATACATTGGACCATTCAAGATCGTCGAAAGAATCGGTAAGGTAGCCTACAGACTTGAGTTACCTCCTGAACTTGGAAATGTTCATCCAACTTTTCACGTGTCCAATCTCAAGAGGTGTTTAGCTGATGAGAACCTCCACATACCGCTTGACGAAATTCGTGTTGACAAAACACTGAAATTTGTTGAGAAGCCAGTGGAAATCATGGAACGTGAAGTCAAGTGGCTCAAACGCAAGCGCATTCCTTTGGTCAAAGTTCGCTGGGAAGCCAGTGGAAATCATGTAACATCTGTGCTTGTAATCATAGTGAACAGTTCAGTTATCAATAAAACAATGTTATTTGATCCCAATGTTTGTTTGGTTGTGTTTTACAATTTTCATGTTTTTGACTTTTATTCAATTCCAAACTCTACATCGCTTTTTGGAGAGTTATACGCAAACTGATGCGTAAACGTAATCAGTTTAATGAGAAAAATACTCCAGAACATCAACATATACTTAACATACCTTAAATAACCTTTACATAACTTAGAAATAAGTTTTGAAGGCTTTGGTATGGCAAAAACAAGTTAATTCGCTTACAGGGACTAAACTTGACAAACTGCGAAAGTGTGCCAATTTGAACAATAACGAACATTCCGGAACATGACCATAAGTTAAACACACCTTAAATATCCTTTACATAGCTTAGAAATAGGCTTTGAGGGGTTCGGGGTGCTAAAATAAACTTTTGGGTCATTCAGGGACTAAAAGTGTCAAGAAGTGCACAAGTTTGCATTTTCGCGCATAAACTACGTTCTGAATACATTCAGACATCCAAAAATTTATGTAAGCACTAAAATATTTTATTTTAGTGTTTGGCATAAGAAAAATCCATTCGTCGCGTCATTTGGATCGTTTTTCGCGCTTGTGCGCATTCCGTCGTAATTAAGCGAACATCGCGTTCGTACGACCAAACGAATCAACATCCGACATATTTTTGAGCATGTTTCATGTCCACAATGTTTAGGCATCATTTTAGGGCCTTAAAGTTGGCTTTACGGGCCTTAGAAGTGTGGGAAATGGCCTTAAACACGTGCAGGGGCTGAAACTGTTAATTCTGAAACTTGGGATCTGACCAGACAGGCCAGGCGGCTCGCGTAAGACATATGTTAATCCTTACGCGGCCCGCTTCAGGCTCCCTGATCAGATCAGATCGATTAGTCAGCAGGTTCCAGCTGTTTAATCCACAACCACACACTCACAACTGCACATTCAGCTCATTAGGACCATTTTTAAGTTACCACAACTTTATGACAAGTATACGCACAAGATTCGAGCACGGTTTCCATGAAACGATCTTAACGGTTACCCGAAAACTATAAATACCCATCCACCCCCATTGCAAAACCCACAAGAATCTGATTAAAAAGACTCTAAGTTGAAACCATTGTTTCATACCTGAGTTATTTTGATCTAGATTAGCATTCGGGGACCCTTCGTAAGTATTCGTTCGTTCTTTTCTTTCTTTTATTTCTTTTCGAGTCCGAAAGTCAAACTTTGTTTGACTTTCTGCGTTGACCAGTTTATGGTCAATGCGAAGTTTGTTTGAACTTCGCAACGTGATTGTAATCACGATGGTTATAGTCCCTTGTGACTATGCCTACTGATTACCACGTTGTCTAGGGTCGTAAGGGTAAGCGATCTAATAAATCGCTTATACCTTCGAACCCGACCCATTTGGTCGATCATTAGGATCCAACCAAATACATTAGGTGACCATAGTGTATAGGGAATAACCTTCCGAGGTTATACCTTATGGTCACATCGTTTAAGTAGTTGTATGATAGGTAGTTTATATGCCTTAGGTAAATTACCAGAATACCCTTTTCATGTATAATTGGTAATTTAGCATATGTAACCTAAACTTTTGTCACATAACTGATTATGCAACATGTTTAGGCATATAACACTTGTCATAGGACTAGTTAGGCGGTCCGAACGCGTTTCACGCGAACGACGCGTTAAAGTAGCATAAGCTACCTAAACGGGTCGTAATGGATCGTAAACAATAATGTTAGGTTTCATTTAGTATGTACGCTTTGTTAAACCATATACCACGAGTCTCTATTCTCGTTTGGTTTACGAACCCTCATGCTACCCGATCTTCCGATTTAGGTCCGGTTAATTAACGTAGTTACCTATATTAGGTGCCGTTTGATTCCGAGATCTCTAGCATTGCTTGGTGATTATCTTAGGACATCTGAGCAATCTCAAGTGAGTACATAGACCCCTCTTTTACTGTTTTCCAAACATTTTGGGGTGGAACACATGTGCCTACTTGTTACTTTCATGCTTTCACATCATATACCTGCTATGTTCGTTAGTACATTATAGTACATGATTTCATTACATTTCATGCTATGTATGCCCATTGTGTGCGTATTTAGTACATCGTTTTACATTACATTTCATGCTATGTATGCCCATTGTGTGCGTATTTAGTACATCGTTTTACATTACATTTCATGCTATGTATGCCCATTGTGTGCGTATTTAGTACATCGTTTTACATTACATTTCATTTCATGCTATGTATGCCCATTGTGTGCGTATTTAGTACATCGTTTTACATTACATTTTGTGCTATGTATGCCCATTGTGTGCGTATTTAGTACATCGTTTTTCATTACATTTCATGCTATGTATGCCCATTGTGTGCATACTTAGTACATTGTTTTACATTACATTTCATGCTATATATGCCCATTGTGTGCATATTTAGTACATTTGTTTCACATCACATGCTATGTATGTCCATTTGTCACATACTTAGTACAGTTGTTTTCATCACATGCTCACATTTTGGTATGACATTTGATTTGTTTAACATGGAACAATACATTCATTAACATTGATCACGCCGTTCGTTAGTAGGTAGTGGTACCATAGGAATTGACAACTCCCGTTCCTGAAATCCTGGGTTTGTTTGGATTGGAAGGAATGACCGAATTCGATATACATAACTTAGATAAACCTTTAATTTGTTTAAGGGTTTATCGCCACAGTCTCAAGGCTTGGATGTATGCATTTTCACAATACCGCATAAATGTCTGTATCAGTATAGCATGCATTTGTTCCACAAAACATAACTTTGATTTAAACCATGTTTTACTTCAATACCTTGTTTTTGTGCATTTTACATATGGTTTAGTTGATATATTTCGCTTGCCATATATGACAGTTTGGTTACACAATACATAATTGACATTTGACATAAACATTTTGACATTGATGTGACATTTGGTGGTTTAACATTAGACATGGACATTTTGATATGGTTTACACAACAACACTTGACAAGTGATATATACATGAACAATTTACAATGGTGGTTGGTTTGGGTAAGTAATTTGAGTAACGAGGCGTGTGTAATATGATACAATCATGGTGGATACGCCACTGGTACTTCCTATATATAAGTGCTTGTATGATATTACATGACGTAGCGTTACTTAAATCACTTCAATGTTTGACATATTACATTTTACATAAACAATTTATTTCTCACAAGACATTGTCTTACAAAACAAGTTTATTTTACAAACTCATTTTACATGGTTACTCATTTAACCTTACATTTATTTATACATATCAACTGATCTTATCATTTTTCAAATGATTTACAAGACAAAGCAAATTACAAGGTTCATGACTAAACATTTTCTTAAACACAAGTCATGAATCCTATTTTCACAAAACCTATGTATCTCACAGGCATTTTTATGCTGACGTACCTATTTTCACATGTGTTTTCAGGAGCTTTTCCGTAGGATGTTGATCGTGACACTAGGGCGGACCTGTGCCTTAGAGACATAAAATGGAGATAGACTTGTTTAATTATGTTATAAACTCTATGTTTCCTATTTAAGACAATGTAACACTCTTGTTTAATAAATAAAATACAACTTCGTATGCCATGGTTATGAAACAATTAATTCTGTTACAACACTCCCCGACGTTTCCGCCACGTTTTGTATGTTACACGTGGTCGGGGTGTGACACTTTATATTATAACACACTATAATACTCTAACTAAATACCATTTGTTTCCAACTAATCACCTAACTATATCATCAAAACCCAACCATAACCCCCCCCCCCCCTTTATGGGACGGTCACCATATGGTGACCCACACTTCTCCTTATTTGATTATTTTAATCATTTATGTTAGATATTTAGTGGACATATTACATGTTGGTTAAAGCACTAAACTTGGATTATAAATTTACATTCAAGACCATCATTTTCATTCACAAAATCACCACAAAGCTCTCTCTCTTTCCCTTTCCTTTGTGTTCGGCCGAGATCACACACACACCCACCATCACCATCAAGTTCCATTCTAGGCAATCCACATACACTCAAAGGTGCAAGGTGACAAACAAGCAAGCCCGGTCCATTCGGAAGCTCAAGAACCTCTCTATATTTCTTTTATCCACCTTGTTTACGTCTTGTTTCTTCCCTAGCCTCGAGCTAGTAGTAAGTGCCTCTAAACACCATCTTGTTCTTGTTTAAAGTGGTTAATAAGTGGTTTAACGGTTAAAAATCAAGAACACACAAGATCATAACTAAAAGTCTTGAAAGTAAGATAAACTAGTTGGATAAAGAGAAACTAGTTGTGTAAATCTTGTGAAACTTGTCTAGTTGTGGTTATTTAATGTTGTTTGTCACTAGAAGTGGGATGGATCATCATCTAACCATACTAGATCATGTTCAAGAACATGAACTAGTAATATGTTAGTGTAAAAGTTGTAAAAGATGATGAACCCTTCCACTCATGAAACATGAACTTGTGTAAATGTGATTTTTCTTGTAAGATAAAGTTCTAAACTAGTAGATCTAAAGATCTACAAGTGGTTTTTCGGAAAAACCAAGTGAAAGATGCAAGTCTTGTTAAAAACCCGGATCTTACTTAAACTAAAAGCATTTTAGTGAATAAACAAGTGTGTAAACACTTGTGTAAAAATGAAATTTCATAAAGAAACATTTTTGGTAAATTATGACAAGAATTTGTTAAACTTCAAGATCTTTAAAAGAAAGTTTTTGAGAAACTAATGTTATTTTTGAAGATGACAAGATCCACTAAAAATGTTAGAAAGTTACTACATATTTTTACAAAACTCCCAAGTTCATGAGTTTGCGATTTAGGTTTATTTTGACAAGTTTGATGTTTAAATATTATTGATTGATGATTGGTAAATTGATTGGTTGAATTTTTGAAAAGAAAATGACACGCTAGTAAGCGTGGCCACCTCCTGTTACAGAGGAAACTCTGGCGAAATTTTTCCAGAAATATAACACATAGAAATATTTTTGTGACAAGTGTTTATAAATATATTTTTAACTTGTTTTCAAAATATAAATTTTGCCAAGATTTTTTATTACAAAATAACCAAGTGTCGGAGGTGGACTTTCATAAATAAAACTTGTTAAATATATATTTAGAATATATATTAAAACGCTTGTGTGATTATATGATTATTTTGTAAACTAGATATATTATTTTTAGGGCAAAAATAATATAACTTGAATACACTGAGAAATTACGACTTCCCAAAATAATACCAACGCCCTCACAAATAAATATTTAAGTTACACCGGTATTGTTATTACAACACGAACTTTAAAATGTAACTTATGTATTTTCGGAAAAATACTCTTAAATGTGTATTTTGATAAAATATTATTTTGGAAATTGTATGGACTAAAATATAATATTTTTGGGAAAAATATATATATTTTGGAAATTGTATGAAGTAAAATATAATATTTTGGGAAAAATATATATATTTTGGAAATTGTATGAAGTAAAATATAATATTTTTGGGAAAAATATATATATTTTGTGAAATTGTATGAAGTAAAATATAATATTTTTGGAAAAAAAATATGTATATTTTGGAGTCAGAATATTTTAGACAAGTGATTTAAAATATATTTTTCAAATGAGACTTAAAAATATATTTTCGAAATTATAAAACACACATGTATTAAAACCCCTATCCTTGGGAAGGAATATATTTACTAAATAATTAAGAAGTGTAAATACGAAATAGTTGTCTAACTATTTCCCAAAAACATTAAACCTTAAGCCAAGGCACGGCCGTCCGTCTAATAGAAGTTAGTACGTGTAGGTCGTCACGCAGCAGGTTGATTGGGATTTACTATTTCGAGACGCACTTCTGTGAGTTCATGTCCCCCTTTTCTCTTAACTGTTTTCAGTTTTTATACTTCGGGGGTGAAATACGTGTTACAATGACTACGGATACTTTTATACATGGTATGGTTAGCTTAAGGAGGGTTTACTACTTAGATCATGTGAGTGGGTAGGCTCGAACTAGAGGCCATTAATCCTCATCATAGGACCGAGGGACATCAGTGATAGATCTATTTGGGTGTAGCGAACCCCACTCCTGAGTCCGCTGAGTGAACCAGGTAGTGACTAAGTGCCCGACGCACAAATCCGCTAGGTTTGAGTCTTCCTGCATCACTTCACACATAACCCAATGGTGATCTCTTTTTCCTTAATTGCTACATACCAGGGATTTTCATACATACAGACATATTACAAAGGTTTATACATACTCACTTATACATGAACTCGCTCAACTTTATGTTGATTTTTCAAACTACATGTATTTCAGGAAACTAATGGATCTGGCACGGTATGCTTATATTTCAAGCTGCGTTTGAATAAAGAAGTCATCCAGAGTTATAGGGTTTAGAAGGTGTAACCTCTTCCTGGACGGGTTACATATCTCTAAACCTAGTATTGTTTAAAGTCTTTTGCTAAGTTTTTATGAACTCATTTAAATCAAGTCAAGGGTTGTAACTTATTTTGGTGATTGTTGTTTTAAGACAAGCATAACATGGTATTTTTCTAAACTTTATTAATGGGTGAATATCTCATGTTTTTATCATATAGCATTGTTATGATTGTTGCCATGGTATTAAGAAGTCACACCAAATAAACCCACGCTTCCGCAAAAGCCAGGGTGTGACATGCAGATCGAAAAGTGGTTGGTCGAGAGGCCTTCACACTCGCCTTGATTTCTGGGGCTAAATCCCCAATGAAACGAGCTATCCGCTTGGGTTCCGGTGTTACCAGATACGGAACCAGTCTTGACATAGTGTTGAAGCTCCTAAGGTAGGCTTGACAATCTAGGTTTTTCATAACCAAGGACAAGAAATTAGCTTCAATCTTTTCAACCTCTTGCTGAGGGCAGTAATTTTCCATAATCAATGTCACAAACTGATCCCAAGTCAGATTGTACAATGGGATTTTCCCTGTAGCTTAGATCAAAGACCTCCACCAAGCTAGTGCTTCACCTTTGACTAATTGAGATACAAACTTTACCACATCCTTATCAGCGCAACCACTGATATCAACCACTGTGTCCATCTCATCCAACCATGTCATGCAGTCAATAGCCCCTTTTTCCCCAGTGAAATCCCTGGGTTTGCATGAAACAAAATACTTATAGGAGCAACCCTTATCACGAGGTTCTTGATTCAGCATAATTCTCTTAGATGGAACACTCCTTTGGTTTGATGAGTGATGGGAATTACTATTGTGAGCGGTTTGAGTTCTAGAGGGTGGTTTAGAGTGTGGTACAGACTGGGTCCTGACATGAGTACCACTGGATTCATTTAACTGCCTGTCCAGAGCTCGCGTAACAGCATTATCTATCAATGCTTGTAATTCTGCTCCTGCTATATTAACTCGGGTAGTATCATGATTTTCTCTGGGGTGACTGTTGACTTCGTGTGACCCCGCCATGTAGCTTGATTGCTACATAAAATAATGATTTTCATTTATTCATAGTTCTTTAATAGTTTTATCATTCTAGATGATTTATTAATCATGGTATTAAGAAACCATTTTGATTAATTTGTTAAGCATACATATTCGGGATTTTTCATTATAATAATCCTTAGTTAATATTAAAATATATTAATGGCACAAAAGGCCAAGTCAGATGGACAGTTTTAAATTTTTAATCATGATCTTATAGGATCAAGGTATTGAGGTCTTAATCATAGTTTATTACCTCTTCTTAACAGGGGGTCGAAGACCACAACTGTCTTTTGTCTTATATGACAATGAATATAGCCCGTAGGTATTTCATCCATATTGGATGTTTAATATAATAAAAGAAATTGGAAAAATCCAATATAAGGATGACTTATGCGATTTTATCGAATCACATTTTTCCAGGAGTGTTAACATGTTTTCAGATGTTAACAAGGATTTGAATCTTTTAAATAGGTTTTACCATCTTGGCCGTATCTAGAATGACATGTGGCTAGGTTTTACCTTTAAGATTCTTTTTAATATTTAACGCAGAATAATCCTAAATTGAGATGTTAATAGGGATCTGAATCTAATTTGGGGAACTACCATCTTGACCCTGTTTTAAAATGACACATGGGCTAGGTTTTGTCCTTTTTAGATTTTATCATTTTATTATAATGGTAGATCTTATAAAAGGAATGTTATTTTTCATTTATTTCATATTTTATGTTTATGCATATAATTAAAAATGAAATTTAAAATTTAATCATTCCACTATAAAAATTAAAAAAATACAGGTTTGCCCTAAACGGGACTTAAAGCGAACTAACTTACCCACGCATGGGCTAAACAAACCTAACATACCCATGCAGGGGTTAAACATAAAGACATGCCCACGCAGGGGCTGAATACAGAAACAAATGTCCACGCAGGGACTTGATTACAACATAAATAAATAAACAAGGATTTTCAAAAATCCCTTCCCTTGGTCTTCCCCTTGATTAGGCTTGCCAAACCTTTGAAGAATCCACGGTTGTTCCTACGCTCTGCTTGAACTTCCCGTTCAACCTGAATCAACCTTTCTAGAACTTCCTGTTGTCGCTCTGGTGGTATCAAATTACGGCTGCGGCGGCTGCTGATGTAGAGGTTGAGGAGGTGGCGGGTGCTGGTATCCATAAGCTGGGTATCCAACTCTCCAGGGAGCTCCATAAGGCCCCTCAGGGTGGAGAGCATTGTAATCCCATGCTGCCTGGTATGAGTCAACCACAGCATAATTGTAGTTGGTGTGGGCCGGCTACTCAAAGGGATTATACGCCGCTGAGCCAGCGTATGCAGGAATTGGGTTACCAAAACCCAACGGTGGTGGCGCGACAGGCATAGAGTCTACTTTCGAGACGGGGTTTGAAGGCCCACCCATCTGCGGGTCTTCATGGAGTGGCGGGTAGTGGCTGCCACTTGAAGGTTGAGGGGTGCTGATACGCACTCCTCCTCGCACAGACATCCGTGCGTTCGATCTTCTTCGCCTCGATGGCTCCGGAGGCGGCTGCTGAAGTGGTGGTAGTGGAGTGACCGCGACAAATCAAGAATCCTCGGAGGGATCCTGCTGCTGCTACTGCTGGTGAGGCAATGAATGGTACGAAGGTGTAAATACCCAATCATACTAGGGAAATCTTGCCTGGTAACTGTCTGGACCACGGTAAGGTGATCCATGGAAAGATGACCCATCAGAGATCTCGATGGGGTGGTTAGGGGTCCCGGTTGGAGGCTCGGCGGGATCCGTGTCTTCGTCCATGTTCATCGCATGGTCGCCTGAGAAGTGGTCTTCAAGTCCTAGTGGGTTAAAACCCATTGGTTCTTCAACGAGGTTTGCCGGGTTAAACCGACTGTGAAAGTAAGGTGTTGGGTCGTTGAAGGAATGGTGAGAGTTGGATCTCTGGAGGGGGATGAAAGATGGCTGCGGGTTGTGGGGCTCATTTTCAGATTGAGGCCCGAAAGAATGGTTATAGGATGGTGATGAACTTAGCGAGACGGATCGCCTCGCTGGCTCTATGTTCGTCCTCCAATGCTCCTGAGGACTGGTACTCATTGTGATTGATGGAGTTCGTCTATGCGATGGCCCGACCTCATGATCATGCCCAGTAACTGGTGCCTTGCCTCTTCCCCTTCTAAATCTTGGCGGCATGATTAACCCTGTAACATAAGCAAAGATAACAACAAGGAAATATATAAAGAACAAAAATAAAACAAATCAGGATTTGTCCTACGTTCTTTGTCTAGAATCGAAAATCGAGGAATGTGCAATCGTGTCATTGAGATTAAACATAAAAGGCTAGTGTTTAATTCACTCAATGTTGGCTCTGATACCAACCTTTCACACCCCGATATTTCCACGTATTACCGGTGGGCCCCGTGGGGAGTATCGTGACGTAGTTGATATCGTCATAGTCAAACAACACAATTTAAATGCACAGCGGAAGCAAAAGATAGATATATTCCAACCGAATAAAAGTAATATCAAGTATTACAAAATGGTTGAAAAAGACCCACAGGCGGATCAAAGAAAAAGGAAACATTGTTCAACAGTTTTAAAGGCATCGAAGTTTGCAAGACTCTTTATTGATGCTAAGGAGAGGCCAGCCTATTCCGATTAGTACCTGCACTTAGCCTTTTTGGGAAAATACGTCAGTTTACACTGGTAAATACAATTAACTGACTCATTTTGAAAAGGTTTAGGAAAATTGTTTTGAATGCACAAGGCACAAAATATTTTATAACTTGGGATAATTATTTATATATAAACTTGTAAAAGAATTACATGTTCGTTATACGTTCAGTAGCCCGGGTTGAATATCGGGTTAATGACTAATAGACACACCACATGATATAGTCCCGCGGCGAGTTATTCTCGAAACCGGTGGTTATATATATATATATATATATATATATATATATATATATATATATATATATATATATATATATATATATATATAGGGGTGGGCTCTATAGGAAACCCCATCTTTTTTAGAAAACTATGCAAACCCATTGTCATCCATTGATTAACAACCATCCAACTTGATCAATGGCTCTCATCATTTTGGAAAGAATTATAATTAAAAGAAATAGTATAATACACATTTGAAAGTCTGGGAGGGCATTTTCGGTAGAACAAAACCCACTTTTTGGCATTGAAAATGACAAAACCCACTTGTGTCATCATCTCTCTCCTCTTTCTTCTAGTCAAATCTTTCAATAAAGTATTATCTCTCTCCTCTTTCTTCATCATGTGAAAAGAAGAAAGCTTCATGGTCTTCAATGGTGATCCTTCAATGGTGATCTTCATTTGAAGATAATTTCAGCATCATGTGGTTTGAAAAACATCACAAAGACACACGCATGAGTGTGTGTGTGAGAAGAGCGATGACAAGATGAATGTTTTTAGAGAGAGAAAGTTGATGTTTTAGATAGAGAAACAACAATCTTTATCACAAAGACACACGTACGAGTGTGTGTGTGAGAAGAAGGTTTGAAGATCTTCTTCGTGTTCATCGGACGGGTATAGATCCGGTAAGTGTTCTTGAAATATCATTTCACACTTGATTTTTTGTTGAAATGGTTGTTAATATGTTTTTGTGTGCTGAAAGTGTTTTAGTAATGGTTAATGGGGGTATCCATGGTTAATGTTAATGTATTTTAAATAAATAAAAAACTTTAGGATGAGATTTTGAATGGGTTTTTTTGTTGGTTTGGTTGCTTGTTAGGGGCTTTTGATCTTAACAGTAGCTGTTTTTTTGTTGGTTTGGGTTGCTTGTTTGGGTTTTTGATCTGAACAGTAATTGTTTTTTTGTTTGGTTGCTTGATTCGCAGACTCAGGCCCATAACATGTGTTAAGCCCCCTATTATAATGTTATATAACGTGTGTTGATTTACAGAAACAAACCCATAAAGATATTCAATTGAGAAGCTGGATGGATGTACGCGAAGTTAATGTGTGTTCTAGTAATGGTTAATGTTCATGTATTTTAAATACATCCAAAACTTTAGGATGAGATTTTGAACGGTTTTTTTTTGTTGGTTTGGTTGCTTGTTTGGGGCTTTTGATCTTAATAATAATTTTTTTTTTGTTGGGTTGCTTGATTTACAGAGATAGACCCATAACATGTGTTAAGCACCTGTTAGAATGATATATAACGTGTGTTGATTTACAGAAACAGATCCATAAAAGATATTGAATTGACAAGCTGGATGGATGAAGGTGACGTTAATGCGGGGACATTGAATAAGTCACATCCTTTGGGAAAGAAGTCTTCGTTCGTTTATAACATGTGTTGCTGGTTCATGCTGTAACAGAACACCATGATGTAACCTGACATGTGTTCATGTATAACATGTCTTAAGCCCCTGTTAGAATGATATATAACATGTGTTAACCTTTTGTTAATTAAAAAAACAAGTAATATCTATTTTATTTTTGTTGATGTTTAAAATATCCGATAATGTGGATACTGAGCGTAAAACTTGTACAAGTAATAAATGTATGTAACGTGTAATATGAATAAACTCCAATAGTATAACAACAGAGTAAACCTGATATAACGTGTGTTAAGCCTCTATTATAACATGTGTTAAGACTTCCAGAATGGATGCATAAACTTCAATAGTAACTGTAACAGTAGAGGTACTACGGGCGCCTCCACCATTATAATCTTGTTGTAACCCGACATGTATTCATGTATATGATAGTGGTTTGCAAAACACTATGATGTGCATATACTGATCGTAACACGTGTACAAGTTAATATGGAACATACAAGTTAATATCGTAACATCGTATACCTGGGATAAAATGTGTTAACCCTCTGTTATAATCTTGGTTTAACCTAACATGGTGTCATGTATAAGCTATTGGTTTCCAAAACACCATGATGTGTATATACATACTGTAACATGTTTTAAGTGACTGAAATGTATAACGTGTGTTAAGCATTGGCTCTATTGTTGTCATTTAATTGGTAGATTTATAACATTTAAATAAACCAGTAGTTCAAAACCAAAAATCCCGAACCACGGCGCCAACAAGGTACAAAACACATAAAACCTTTATTTGTAGTTTTCCAAACAGATATTCCTGTATTTGTCTTTCTATTTGGCTGAGTTTACAAGAATGACGAAATTACGTAGGGGATGATTGAGTACGAGTGCAAAACCATACACATTTCGAGAATAGCACATGGTACACACAAACAAAAATGTATTTGTACTATACACACATAGTATCCTTTTTTTTTGTTGGTGAGTTTACAACGAAACAAAAATGTATTTGTACTATACACACATAGTATCTTTTTTTTTTTGGTTGGTGAGTTTACAACAAAAGATGGATGCATAGAGCCGAATAGTAACACAAATATGTTGTTTTCATTAACATGTGTTTACATTAACATGTGTTAGGTTCCCGATATACACGAAATATAACGTGTGTTAACATGTGCATCCAACAAGATGATGGCATGTAAACGTGCATTATGATTAGCGGATCACGCATGGTAACACATTTATAGGTAGGTTGGGAATAAATTTTTAAAACCCTTGTGTGTAAAATTCGATGGTGACACTATTTTGTAAACGGGTGTGTATAATTCTTAGACGGTTTTTTGGATTCGTTATTATTGTTGGGGTTTCCTAATCACTTGTTTTTTGTTACATGTTTTACAAGTGTGTTTTTGAATCCAAAAAATATCAGGTTTGTTTCTCTAAGACCGAAAAATGACTGCCCTTGGTCAGATACTAACATGTGTTAGTGTACATGTAAGGTCAGTCATATTTGTTTTCAATAACATGTGTTATGTTTATGTCAGCGTTTGTTTTCACATTTGTTGTCATTAACATCCGGAACAAATGATATATAACGTTTTTTAACATGTCAGCAAGTGTCAATATTGCGAACCATATTGGGAATAAATAAATTGAAACCATCAAGTTGTGCGCTTTTATATCGAGTGGATGGTATCGTTTAAAACGTAGAGGGTGTACAACATGTGTTAGGCTGTATATGTACTAACATGTCACATTTAATCACATGCATGTTACTCCCGTAATTTGTTGGTAACAGGAGTTCACACTATAACACATGTTACGTTGGGTTGTGCTGAATGACAACCTTAATTTTTTTTTTCTAAAAAACGATGTGCCAATGATTAGACTTAAAAAAAAAACGATCATGTGTTAAGACACATGATAAGTGAAAATATTTTCTTCGGAATTGCTATGTCTAGCAGTATAAAGTGTAACATGTATTTTGGGACAAGCTTTAAAAAGAAAATAGAAAAAAGACAAAAAGACAACCATCAGGAATTTCCCTAAACCCAGAAGAATCAAAGGGCAGTTGATTAAATCCAGAACCATGATGAGGCATTTTAGAATACCCGACGTTTAGGGAAGCAACATGTGTATGCGCTGAACTACATCGAAAACAACATGAACTAGCGATAAAGTGAAGAGAAAGACATGAACGCGCACAATATCATGACAAAATCTGGGTCGAAGATACTTCATGAACATTAATAAAGCAACCTCAGGAACATTACTTCGTTGAAAGAATACATTAATCATACAATCTAGAACATTTATCTGGTGATACAATCTGGAACATTTACTTGAATCACTTTAATAAAGTGCCTACATGAACATTACTGACTCTAAATGCATCTCCATGCTTGTACAAAACGAAGAGAAACAACACAACAAGACTCTTTCTGGTACAAAAAGAACACAAGCTTGTACAAACCTGGAACATTTCCTTCATCTTCGATCTCAATCTCAATGTCACTGATGTTATTTCAGATCAGATGTTGGAGGATGCTCCATGGTTCAACAATGGTGGAACTAGATCTCAATGAAGAAGAATGGCTTTATGAAAAAATAAAATCTTTATTTAAATGTAAAAAGTAAAGGTATATGATGGGTTGAAAACATGATGGGACATGAAAGGACAAATGGAGGAAAATATCTCTGGGAATATATGCAAAATTACACATATACCCTTAAAGCAAAAAGTAGGAGTATGTTAATGGCAGACACGTGGCGTAATATGGACCATGCAATGAGTTTTCAAAGTTTTCTAAAAATAAAGGGTTTCTTGTGTAGCATTACCCTATATATATATATATATATATATATATATATATATATAGGCTAAAGATAAATAGAAAACCACTTTTAGCTAGAAAACCCGGGAAACTCTAAGCTCCCGACATTTTTTTTTGAAAAAAATAACACATGTAATATACATGTTTTTAAGACTTTTGGGCCAAAAAAAACAAAAAAGCGCCGAAAGGATTTTTTTTAAAAAAATAAACAAATTTCAGCATTTTTTGCCTAACACGTGTTACACAGCAAAGTTGCTGAAATTTGTTTATTTTTTTTAAAAAAATCCCTTCGGCGCTTTTTTGTTTTTTTTGTCCCAAAAGTCTTAAAAACATGTATATTACATGTGTTATTTTTTTCAAAAAAAAAATGTCGGGAGCTTTGAGTTTCTCGGGTTTTCTAGCTAAAAGTGGTTTTCTATATATCCTTACCCTATATATATATATATATGCACTAGCGGGTGTATGCCTACACCCCGTGCTAAGGTCGTGGCCATTCAATGAATGATGCCAAGGATATCCGGGACATGGTCATTAACCCCCAAAGGATTTAAGCAAACAAAACAATTTAAACGGGTCATTTCAATAAAGTAACCTTCATACGATTAAAAATTCAATGCCCGACCAAGCGTTATTTTATATACCGTACCCCAAGCCCGTATAAGGGAAAATAGGTTAAAAGTATTTACTTGAGCAAGTATAATTCACAAACAGCGAGTGCAAGTAGCTTTTACTGGGCTCCTAATCTGGAACGAAGGTTTTTAATAACCTATTAGATTCCTAACGGGTCTTAATTAAGCCTAAACATAGACCGGTTAGTTTTAAAGGAAGATATACGGTTCATACGCACGATTAAGCGAAGACCGGAATAGAATCTGATTTAGACCCGACAAGTTTGAAGACTTGTATAATATGGGTAAACTAAATACATTCTGGATTTTGAGACAAAATGATAAGGTTGGACCAATTTCGGTCAATTTATGCAAACTAGTTACATAAACCGAACAGAATGCGAAAAATGCGTAACGGGTAACCATAAGAGTCATATACAGGTTTCCTAAGTTAATATGCCTTAAATATGTTGTGACATCAGTAAGATATCTTCTATTATGCCCAAAACGAATTTAAACTCAAATTATGCCCCGTAGGGGTATTTTGGTCATTTAAAAGGTTATAAAAGAGATTAAATATAAATCTGAGTTTCAGGTCTGATATAATCAGTAAAAATACTTAATTTGATAAGTTATATCAGTAGGGTATTACATATATGTGAAGTTTATCATTTATAACCAAACTATGCACCGAATGGGCATTTTGGTAATTTCACATAAGGTTTAAAGGTCAAATCTGGAAATCTGAGTTTAAAACTTTTGCTTACTGTTAAAGTATAAAAATTTACTAAAAATATCAGTAGGTATCAAGTCTTATATGTTAAAAATAGTTTTAATACATACTATGCGTTAAAAACGCGTAAAAAGACGGTTTTAAGCGATTTCCGGGTTTTATAAGAAAAACTGATATTTTTATCATTCCAGAAGGCTTAAAATATTTTATTTATCATATAGGATCAGTAGAAAAAGGTTTGGTATCAAAAGGATTTGTAAAACTCATTTTATAGGCCAAAAGGGCAAAACCGACAATAACCGAATCAAGGCTAGAACCCTATGTTATGCTCATCCTAAAAATAAATAAAAATCTTCAAAAATCCCAAAATATTATTTTATATCAGTAGATAAAAAGTTTGGTATCAAAATTTGGGTTTAAATAGGCTATATGCTAATTACGCCGTTTAATTAATAAAAAGCTTTTCATTTACGCTAATGTGCATAACTCCTAATCTAGACCTCAAACTGATGTCAAATTTTAGGGACAAGTTTATAAATCAGTAAATAAGGTTTCTATTCTTTTACATTTTCAAAAATCACGTTTTAAGGTCAAAAGGGCATAATAGTCAACATTTAAGCATTTAACGAAAACATGCATATGAATCGGATAACTAATGAACCAAGTTGTATAATCACAGAGGGTTATTCTAACATGTAACCTGGTCCTAATAAAGCTCTAAGGCATTTCTAAACTATGCTCTAATGGGTCAGAACTGAAAGTCAAAGCAAAAGTCTACTTTTGCGATTTTCGGTTCCGAACCGAGCTTAAACTGAAAATTGTCGGGTTGAACATGTTTAGACATGTTCTTACATTAATTACCAAGTTATATGAGTGATAAATTAGGTTGCATGGCATCTACATTGTTAATTATGTGTTTATGCGAAAATTAGCTATCTGTTGACTTTTTATAATTAACTTTGACCCGACAATTGACCTAGTTAGAGTGGGAATCAGTGGGTGCCCTTTTAAGGGTTTATTACCCATATAATTACCAACTCATGGCTACTTTCAATTTGAGATTTGACTGGAAAAATTGTGATTAATCAAGAAGTCTAACCTTAATTACGACGGTTTGACTTTAGGCTAATAAACTAAGTAAAACTGAATTAAGAAAAGTTAAGTACACTTACTGAAGTCCTATGCACGACTAAGAATCCCTAGGAAGTGGTCTTGAGCTCCAGAAATCTTCAGAATTGAAGTTATGAGAGTTTTCAAGTGATGTGATCAATGTTGCAACAAATGAGCTTCTTATATAGGGATTTAAATTGCATAGGATCATTCCAAATAAGTCTATGCATGATTCCAGATCATTACAAGTGCCCCTATTGCATGAAAAACCATTGGGGCAGCCCCTGGTATGTAAAACAAGCTATTTAAGTCGGTTAACAGGTTGAACTGGCAGCTGCCAGACATTTTCTGTCACTGGCATGCTTAGGCGGCCCGCGTAAGGACCTTAAAGGTCTTACGCGGCCGGTATAAGGCCCGGGGTCAGGTTACACAAGTTTCAGAAATTACATTTTGGCTCCTGGTCCTTTTTAAAAGTGGTTTTAACTTCCTTATTTGCACTTTTAACCCACCAAATTGATTTCTAAGGACCTTGAGACATAACCAAACTTTGTTAAGTCCTTGGTTAACTTTATGATCACCCGAAAAGCCTTAATATTTCAACGTTGACGCTTTTAACCCCTCATATACGAATGTTATCATAACTTTCTCATACGTTATCGAAACCTTGTGAAATTTTTATCACTTATTCTAGTGATCATAATTAATTGTTACAAAGCATCGGATTTGCTAAAAGGTCACTCAGAGGTAGAAATTAAACATGTTGACACTTTTAACCCCTGTAGTTTGTAATCTCTCACTTTCTTCCACAATTGACTTCGTATGATCCATAATAAATTCGTTTAAGGGTATAAACATCTTGTAGGGTTATTGAAAGGTATATTTATCCATTGTTGACACTTTGAATCCTTTTATTCACATATTTTCTTTGTTTGTCAACTTTAGTCCCTCTAAAGTAATTCTTTACACGTTTAAAGCTCATGACACGTGTCGATATATTATTGGACATAAATTTACGAGGTGTTATAATGAAGTTGTTAAACGTGTTATATGTGTGCTAAACATGTTATATGTGTTTAAATACTTAGGTCGCTATGGCATATTCGTACGTACGTAGTAGAGTAAATAATGTAATGAGCCTCGTCTAGTTTCTCACTTGGGCAGCGAACATGTTTAATCTTTACAATATTAGTTTGGGGCCGGAGGCTACACTACCTCTCCTCGGCCCATACTTCTTGAAGCCCGCATGCCCTAATGTTATATAAGTAACGTATGTGGTGTGGCCCATAATCCTCTAATCGCACGTATCTTTGGGCCGCAACACTTATATTGTGGGTTCCTCATATTTTAGAATTAGGTTATTTAAATGGGTTATGGGGGCGGGTATAGTCCACTACTTGGGGATATTGGATCTCGGCCCATATGCATACAATAAGCCCGAGTTTAGTTTAATCCTTGGACGCATGCACTTATATGCGATCAATGTTAATTATTATCACAAAATCAAATACTTCCAAACCCTAATGGTTCCCTCATCTCCTGGAGATCATCGACAGCCCCTCCCCCTTTGACTGAAATCACCTTCTTGGCTTGGCACCTTCTTTATACATCTTGATACGGGTTAGTACATTTATTAAGTGTTCATGCAGCTTCTGTCAAATATGTTGTTATGAATATGAGAAATTGTTTTTAGTAAAGTTAAAGGAACTGTGGTAGATCGATGAGCATGATGATGAATGGTAGTGTATATATGAGTAGTAGATGGCTTCGAGTAGGTTGTATGTGATTGGCTGTATGATGTTGTGATCTAGGGTAATGTATAAATGTTTGTTAAACTCAATCATGAATAAGTTTAAACCATTGCACATAGACTCAGTTTGTGGAGTGATGTGTGTAAAATGCAACATATAAATTACATCAAATGAGGCATAAAACTAACCCTTTTTAAGTACTAATATTGGAAAAAGAGTGTTTTTGTCTTCCTTTTGTATTTTCTGGATTAAATGAGCTCAAAAACGCAAAAGAAGCAAAAAGACAGCTAAATCCAACATAAATACAAGAAAAGGAATATTAGTGGACTGCCCGACCCCTCAACGGCACCTTCCAAAGCAAAATAGAGAAATCAGAAGACTGAACACGCCCCGTGCTCAGCCAGCACGGGGCCGTGCCCAAGAAGCAGCAGAAAATACAAACCTATAGAAGCTTCTATTGCCCATCACGGGGCTGTGTCCAGCGGACACGGGGGCGTGTCGAAAGTACAGCAGGCGCATTTATTGTAATTGCGAATTACAATTAATGAGGAGAGAGATTGTCAGACGGACACGGGGCCGTGCCCAGCGGACACGGGGCCGTGTCCAGCTCTCTGTTCAGCCTATAAATAGGAGTGCTTGGAATCATTTCATCTCATCCCTTGGCACACCACCTCTCTCACACTTCATCCACCACCCACCACCATCACAACACCATCATCCACCACCATCATCCATTGTCCATCATAGAGTGTGTGAGTTGTCTCGGGATCCAAGATTGATCGTAAGAGTTCTTGACAATCAAGGCCATGTTTGCCTAAGTCTCTTACATCACTTGGTGAAGATAA